>CATIWR010689792.1:0-27857 GCA_949677035.1 Omphalea diandra | reverse complement strand
TATATATATATATATATAATAGCCAAAGTAAGCGTAGGAGTAAGTGTATATGTCGTAAAATGAATGAAGTAACCAGTTGAGAAAATGACTCGGGTGGACTATTTAAATAGAAATGCTTATCTCATATATTGGATAATGCTTACTAACGAGAATAATGCTTCTTGATGAGAATGATGTTTTTTTTTGGGTGAGAGAGATTAGAGATAAGATTGCAGGTCAACCCATTATAACATGACAAAAGAACAAATTTAAATAGATTAACTTGTCTAACCTGTAATAAATTTGATTAAACACTATTATATAATCGGATTAATGAATTAATATTTAATACACAACATAAATATATATGCTTTAAACATTATTTAAATAAAATGTATTTATATATAAGAAAATATCTTTAAATCCAATTTTATATTTGTTTAAATTGTTATTATTTAGTATATATTTTCTCAATATATAAATATTTTTTAATTTTTCTATATATTTTAGGTTAAATGTGTATTTTTTGTGTTATAATACGTTAATATCTATTATGAGACAATCAATTAAATGGATCATACGAGTCGTGTAACGTACTTTATAAATATATTTATATTATAATTGAAAATTTTGACATAATAAATTAAACAAATTATGTCTGGATTGAATATTTTGATATTATATATGTATTTTGATACGGCACAATATGATACGAATTGTCGTTTTTAATTAGAGATGAGCTAAAAAATTGTATATAAATCAAGCTAATACTGATTGTTAAGTTGAGCTAAACTTATAACAAGTTCAATAAATCTGTCCATAATGCCGAACTGAACTTTCTAGGTGAGTGGATCTAGTTCCATGTTAATGGTAGTAACATCAATTCTTTATGATATTAATTAAATGCTCAATATTTATATTAAAAGAGTAATTTAATTATATATAATTATTTTTTAATAATTGAGACTATTTAATACTAACATTTTGAATTTTACATAATTACTTTAAATATTAAAAAAGATCAAGGGAGAATGTGGTTATTTGCTAAATTGGGCTCATTTATTTCCGGTTGAATGCCGACTTGGAATTGCTCATAGAATAATTAGGGGAAGAAGGTGCATGTATAATTCAACACAAAGATGACACGAAGGAATCATGTCTGCAGACAATTAATGTTGTTAAGGAAAATTAATCACATGCATAAAATGAGAAATGACGCTGATGCTGAGCTAATTACGATATCTCCAACTCAAACTGGGTCCCATCCTATTTTTATTTTATTAGTGGAAATTGTCAAGTAGACTAACGCATTATATTGCCGACATGGCACGCACAGAGCCAAGAAAAATAAAAATTTTTTAAAGAAAGAATAATTAGGGCACTTGAGTGTTGTAGTTGGCTACCAATAGCTAAGATATTGTTTTTTTTTTTATTTTTTTATTTTTTATTTCTGCTTCTGCTGCAGATAAGCATTAAACAACTATCATCCTTATTCAGTCCTCGTCTCCTATCAACTAGCTTATTCATAAAATCACATAATTATAGATTGAAGCAGTTTGATTTCATTTTTTATGTTATTAATTTTGATCAATTTTCATTTTTTATTGAACTGCATTGTCAATTGATTTTTTATTTTATCAATTTGATTAATTGGCTTTGTCTAATTCTAGAAATATTAATTTGATCACTTTGATTTAAAAATATAAACACTATTTAAATAAATATAAAAAAATATCACAAAAAGTAAAAAAAGTATAAACATATTTGTAATTTTAAAAATACAAAAATAATAAATTTAAAAATCAATCTAAGTTTAACTAAATCAATCCGTAACCTAAATTTTAATTTTATTAATTTGACAATCAATTTGGTTTGAATATATATATATATATATATATATATATAGAGAGAGAGAGAGAGAGAGAGAGAGAGAGAGAGTTGTTGATTTGAAGTGAAAATTTAAATTTCATGCTCTCATTTGAAAAGAAAATAATTTTTGTGATAATCTAATTAATTAATAATTAGATTTGCAATTATATTATTTTAGATTTTGAGAACCATTTTTTTTAAAAAAAATAAAAGACAAATAAAAATTTTGGAATTTTTTAATTAAATTTTGAAAGAAATGGAGAACTAATTTTGAGACTTAAAAATCTAAAAGCGGATACATCAAATAACAAAGTTATGCCCAAAATGGGAAACTTGGATGATAGGGAGGAAAATTATGGAATCATAAGATTTCATTTGATGCATGGAAATCGAAGTCAGCTACGTCAACGAATTATTCCAAAAAAAAAAAAAGAAAAAGAATTAATTTTCGGATAAATTTATTGAAGGAATATATGCGTAGTACACTTCTACTTAAGCGTTCACATTGACCAAAATTACTGTTTTGGGGCCTAAGAAATGTCATTCTGTGTCGATCCCACTTTGAAATATGATTGCAAAGTTGTGTTTGTTTGTGATTAATCAATAGGGATATTGAGAAAAGTCAACAAATCGGACGTGGCATAAATTATTAAGTGCATCTACGGGTGATGCGAGTACGTAAGGATGTGTGTAACCACTGGGGCGGTGACTGGTGGACTTTCCTCATCATTTGGACCATGGCAGGACCATCTGCTTTTATTCATTTTTTTTTCTTTTTAATAGATATTTATTCATTTGTTTTAGATCTGCAGCATTTACTTCAAACTATTCCCATATGTATTTATTGTTTTTAACCAATAATTTCATTCATACGTTCAAAGTATCAAATTCTGAATAAGTAAATTATATAAATATGAAAAAAATAAAATAATCTATTTAAAGGATATTTCTTTACCCTCATTTTGTTTTCTACCCAATTCACACTTTTATTTGCATTTCTACTTATATATCCAACTGAATTGCTCGGATATACCATTAATATTATGATAATGTCCTAGATAATAGTCGTTATTTCTCACAAGAAATATTGAGATTTCTTTATTATGGCTTTGCAATGGGTGAGAGAATCAAATTCGATTATTGATTTCTATAAGCTTCTACCTATAGCTAGTAAAATAGCCATCTTCAAGGCTTTGGCTTCTACGCTTAAAACATATGTGCAATCCACCATATGCATTCTTCCATCCACTATTTTACCTTGGCAGTTTTTGCATATTATAACAAATCATGCCATCTTAGACTTCTCCACATATGAAGCATCACTATTAATTATTAGAATCCCCTGTGGAAAAGGATTCCAACCTTTAACATGATACTTGTGTAAGAAAGAATGAGGGAGCTTGACTTGTGTGTGGGAAGGGACATTGCTAATCTCTGCGTATGATGAGGTTGCTTATGCATTTTTCTTCTCTGGATTAGGTTGAACTCCTTCGAATACATAGTTGTTCTTGGCCTTCCAAATTTGCTAGCATAGAAAGGTAAAGAGTTTAAGACTATCTTCTTGCTTTCATGCTTTAAACATAGTGGAGATATTCACCCATCAATCATCAATGGTAGAAAAGCTATTAGGATTAGGGTTGTATTCTAAACCACTTCCAAACCATGAAGCCTTAGTGTGATCACAAAAGAAGAGGATATGCTCTAGAGATTCGGACTGCCCTATACAAAGATCACAAGTTGATTTCCAAAGCTTTTTTCCTATTATGAGAATTTGATGGACAAGCTAGTTGAGCTTTTTATGTCACATGTTCGCTTTAATGAATGGTAGCATGACTTGATTGAGAACAACACCTTTACATTGGATTGCCATATCATTAAGTCCTTAGGCTTCCTCACTAGTCAGAGGAATTTTGGGAATTTCATTTACTTCTTCTTGCGAACAATAGGTCATAAAGACTAGTGTGTCCTGTATGATCTTGTCATTTGGTCAATTAAATCCATCACATAGTTAATGGGGGCACTTAAGTGGTTTTGCATAAGACAACTTAAAATGTTTGAAGGAAGGGTTCCATGGCTCGATCCAGATATGATAAAACCCTTGCACTTTATGTTCCCTCAAAGCCCTAATTTTAAGGCCTTTCTACCTTTAACCATACTTTTCTGAGGCCACGATGAATTATATACCCTAAGTTTGTTGTGAGAAAATCAAAATGTGGATAATAAATTCCCTTCATAGTCTTTAGCTAAAAGGTGTTTAGATTTTGGAGTATCCTCCATGCTTACTTAGCTAGAATTGCAATATTAAACAAACACACGTCTTTAAACCCCATAACTCCTTCAACCTTCATCCTAGTCATTTTCCTCTAATTAACCTAGTGCAAACTCTTTTGGTCAATGGTTTGGCTTCATCAGAATGTTATCACTAGTTTTTGTAAAAAAGAAGTGAAACCTTTTGATAATAAAAAACTAATAATACAGAAAATGATGTTGCTTGATCAATTTAATAAGGATTTCTTTCCTTGCATGAGCAAAAAGATTAGCCTTTCATCCTTGAGTCTTTTGCACAACGCTATCATAAATAAATTGTAAAACCTACTTTTTCGATAGGTAATCCAAGATACTTAGACATTAAATCAAAGTTTAATATTCATCAAGTTGCATATCTCCAATTTAATAGGCAAAGGAGTATTACTACTAAAAGCTTATCTGCTGATTTGTATTGACCTTCGCTAAAATATGTGTATATATTGGTAGTTATTCCTGATTGATGATGGTTGATTGTTAATAGTTGATTATATTAAATATTGGATTATTTTTTTGAGAATGTTAATACAATAAATTCTCAATTTATGTGTGATATGATTTTTTATTTGATATTATTTATTTAAATTTATGTAGAAAATTTAAAATCATTTTATTTTTCATTAATTTTGAAATATTTTTATGATTAATTTTATAATATAAATTAATCAATATAATTTAATTACTTAATCATAATAATAAAAACCAATACAACTCAAATATTTTTCTATTCAATCCTACTATATTATTATATATCTCTCAAAAATTAAAATTTTATATATAATAAAGTGAAAAAATTATAATTTATAATTTATAACCAAAAAATGCCAAATATATATAATGAGAAAAAAAAAGAAAAATGCTTCATTTTGTTGAAAAGTTTAAATCATTTAATTTTTATATAATAATTATTGTCTTCTTTGCTTGCATAGAAATAATGGATGCAAATATTATTTTACATTGAAAGATAAATGAAAAATTATTACCAGTATACATATACATAATCTAAGTTTTTATATTGAAAAATAATTTTAATATTATTTTTTATTTTAAACGATTATGCATCATTTAAATTTAATTATTGAAAAATAAATTTATTTATAATAAAATTAAATAAAATATATTAAAATCATACTAATATATTTAAGTCTTCAATATCAATAATAAAATTATATTAATTAATTTGCATCATAAAAATCATTGAACTAATAGAGATACATCTAATTATGACTAATATCATAATAGACTTTCTAATCTTATAGTCATAGTTAGACACATATCCTTTTTGGATGTATCTTTTTTAAAGTCAAGGATCATTAGTTTATGCGTAATTGATTTTAGTACTCAAGTTCCTTTTTTAAGGCAACTACAGAGCATGCATCGAATTATCTACACAAAAAGAACTTACAAAAATAGAAAGAAAAGTGTTAGGTAAGAGGATACTTAGCAACTTATAGTTTATTAAATAAGAGGCAATGTTTATTAAGAGTTTTTCATTATCTTAAACTACATACAAAAGCTTTTATATAGAGCAAGCTACGAGAATAAATCCAAGATACATTATTATATAGATGAAGATTACACTTAAAGATACAATCAATATTTCTACAAACAGATTGAAAAATGGAACCGATAAGCTAACCGATTTTCAGTTCAATTAGTTTAACCGGTTTAATTCAATAAAGTATTTTTTGAAAAAAAAATATAAATAATATTTAAAAATAGAAAAATATATAATACAATAAAGTAATGAAAATTATTTTTTAAAATTTATAAATTTTTTCACAAAATGACGTAATTTTATATTGAATTGGTTTAAGTTTTCAATTTTGGACGAATTTTTCAATTTTGACTAATTTTTTAGCTGATCAATTTTAATACTGAACTGAACTGAATCATTGATCGATTCTCAATTTTACTAGTTTGACCAACCGATCTAGTTTGATTCTAAAAACACTGGATACAACTGTAAAGCTAAAGTAAACAATAAAGTAGATGACATTGTTAATGTTTTTTATTGTGACATTACAAACATACTCTAATTGTACATATGTGAGATATGTGTTATTGCTCATGAAATGCCAAAAGTCATATGTGTCTTACTTATAGATAGGCTCATATGATCAAAATATATTCATATAATAATAATTTGAGTCATCATTGTTGATAAAAGTTTTTTTGATATCATGGAAAAAGTCTTGTAAATCTAGAAGATATTCTTCATTGGGCACATCACTTGGTATAGTTGGCTGAGGAAGAGACTCATACCAAGAACGACAATCTGCTAAGAGATGTGGTAATTTATGGATGAAAATTCCATGAAGCATCATCTGTGAGAGGATGTTAATCTAAGAATAACTTTGTTTATTCACATATGAATTTTTGAAAATCTTTAAAGTATAGATGTTGATTAAAAATATCTTCATTACAAAGAGAAAATATATTCTCTTTATAGGCTTGTTAAATTGGCATTATGCAACAACGGGATTTTCTTGAACAAAGCAAGAATGATAAAAGATCAAGATAGTTCATTTCTTAAAGCTGCATTAAGGCCACTATGCTTAAACCATACGCTTAAAAACTTAATTTAGGATTTTAGAAGTTGAACCATTTAAGAAAGATAACCATATGATGATTGACCCATTTCTAATTTTTGAGTTCTCTTAGGTAAGGACAAAGATGAAAGGGATGAATTTCCACAACAATGTAGTAAAATACTAGAGAAAGCAAAGAAACTCATTGGACCATTTTTAGAAACTATCACGGGTGGAGAAAGATAATAAGGGGCCATAAGCAAAGAAATCCATGAAAGTAAAAATGTTCACAAATGGATAATTTGGATGAAAACCAAAAACACTAAGATAGGAAGGACCATTGATTAGAAATAGTTGATAAGAAAATTTCTATCTACGAGCTAACTAAATTGAGTAAGAGTAATCAAAAGTTTGACTTTTGGAGAAGCATCTTTTGCAAGATAAGGCTTAGAATTAGAGGAAGAGGCCATAGAGATGAGTGAGATGGCTTTGAAAGGAGAAATGGCTCGTAGTTAAAAAGTAGGTCTATGTTCATGTTTTTATCCCTTTTGTGCTTGACAGTAAATATGCATGTACTAAACCATTATTTCTAGCAAAGCAATTAAGGATGAGGGAGATTTTTTCCTTTGAATTTAAACATCTTAGGAAATGAAGAACAATTTATAACGACAGTGAAATTATGTCCAATGAGTTGAAATTTAAATTTCTTGATTTTGTTCTTAACCACTAGGATTTTCTTAGAAGTGAGAGGATAATGGAGTTATGAGTCTTTGAATTTTCCACTTCTAAGCATAAATTTATTTATATTTGTATTTTTTTTAAGAAGAATAACATCCTAATAACAAGCATATGTTTGAAAAAAAATTTCATTGAAAGGAATCTAAAATAAAGCTAAGTCTTATGTCTCATTCTATAAAACCTTTATAGTTGTTGTTTGTAGGTTTGACCAAATAAGGAATAAAGTCCATATGATAGTTAGCAATTCTATGAATCATTAGATTTGCTTGAAAGAAAGGTTGTCATAAAAAAAAATTTGATAATTCAATTGCAATATATGGTCTAGGCTTATACTGACAATCTTGGAAGACTATTTCAAAAAACTAGATTTTAATCTTGACTATATGCATTTCAGTAGAGGACAACATGACTCTATAGCTCTTGACCAAAAAACAATTAAATCAACTATTAATGAGAGGATTGATGTATTAAGAAAAATAAGATATCATCACTATAGATAAAAGTTCCATTCAGGATGAGTTTAAAAATTTTGATCATGGCTTTTTTGAAAGAGCGATGAAACAACTTTAAGCCCAAAGGGTTTAGCTGCCTACTAATAATGATGATTTGCGATGCGTAATGTGATCTTGTAATGATCTTCTAGTTGAACACTAAGTTGCCAAAATCAGTTTTAAGATTAAATTTGGAGAAAAATCTTGCTCTTGATAAATAGGTAAATAGAGATGTGTTATTTGGAAGAAGAAATTTATCATCCATCAAAAAATTACGTAAAGGCTAATAATCATTAACCAATTTTTTTCAATAAATACGCTTAGAACATTTATTGGCATAAAAGGCTTGATAAGCCTAATCAAATTTCCTAGGCTCAATGATTTTCTGGGCCAAAAGTTATAAATATTCTTAGATTGCTAACATAGATGTCATTCTTAGAGAAGTGACCTTATTTGACCTTGTTTAAGAGGAAGAGAATTAAAGAAGTTTAGATTGGTTTATAAAGGAGAGGAGTATTTGGTATGGAAGGTCGTATCGAAGTCTACAAAATAATGATATTGGAGATCAATCTGGAGTTGGAAAAAAAAAAAGGAGTGAATTTATGCTAAGAGTGTTTAGGCTACAAATATGAAAGAGTCTATGGTAAGAGGTTGAAAAAACTTTTTATACTATAAGCCTATAGGTAGGATATTAAATTTATGCAATTTTCAATATAGATTAAACTCAATGAAAATGTCACTGACAGGAAAAAGAACAAGGAGTTGGGCATAAATATGGCATCCAGGGAAGAACTGTATTGTAATAAGAGCCTCAGTAATCAAGTGGGTATGCAAAACATCACCATTTGCTACTTCAAAGTATTCTTTGTAAAACTTCTAGTTTTTTGGGGAAAGAACAACATGATTAATGATGAACTTGTGTATGCTAGTGTCCTTAAAAGTAGCTACTTTAATCATCTTTGAATTTTTTTTTAAGAAAAATATGCATTTATGTTAAAGGAATTGAATGAGTTGTGCTCATTTTGAATTAATCAGGCATATTAACTGGACAATAAAAAAGCTGAGAAATGAAGTAGATAGGATGCTACAAAGTTGTGGGCTCTTTATCATTATATGAAGAATTTGAATGTGAAATAGCTTAAATGGAGAAGTGGCTTTTTAGGGATGCTTTATCCATAACGAAAAACAAGGATTCAACATGAACATTGTTAGGATCTATTGTTGTAGCAATTTGGATACGTTAAATCATCTTGGAGGCTTGTTTTTGCTTGTTGGGATATTTTTTTGGGATCATTACTATAAATACCTTGAGGTTTGACATATTTAACTAAATCATCCCTCATGTTTTAAAATTATACTATAAACCACGATTGCCCCATTACACTGAATAATCTTTTTATCATTAAAAATGAGCATATACCGTTAGTGAAAGAGAATATGGACTTTATATTTTTATTTTAATGATAAAATACCCTTGTGAGATATTAAGGCAATTAATCTTTTCATCTCAACACCTTCTCTTACCTTAATAGAACCAAATCTACCATACAATCCATTAAAAAATCCTTTATCAATACAATCCCCCGATCACTTCCCTTTCATTCACCATCTCTAACCCTATCATCATCTTTACCAATAAGGATCGACATGTAACCTTCGAACAATGCCATTTTTGTCCCTCAAGTACTTCCACTTAGACTATACATTGTGCTTTAAGTGACTTTTCAAATCGGTCATCATTGAAAAGCTCTCGTTGCCTTTCACGCATCAACCTCTCTTCTTCTTTCCATCTTTCATGATCATGTTAATCCATTTCTTTCTTAACTCATTCTTCACTCTTTCGCCTTAGATGGTCATGTTTCTCAAGCGGTCAAAGACTTACTTCGTTCCATCAGTTTGAGTAATGGTGACATCTTAGGCTTATCACAAAAAAAAAAAATGTGTCTTTTGTTTATTCTTTGTTTGATGGATTTATTTTCTTGCTTCAAAAATATCCCAATTTGAGGTCAGTAATGGTGAAGATGGAAGATTCAAGATCTAGGAAAGTAGATTTAATGGTAATTGCCAGCCAATGACAATGCAACAATAAGAAAACTTGATTTTGTTGGGGTGCACAAAGGACCGATTGCAACTTTGATTTTTTGATTTTTTTCCCTTTAATGTAGAAATTATAGTCTTGTGGAGGAAAATCAAGGTTGATTTTTTTTAAATTGAGGAATTGAAGTTGGTGCATAGATTGGTGGGTTTTTTTTATTGCAATAATGGCTCAAATCTAGTTGAGGAATTTGATTCCAAGAGTGTTTGAGAGGGAGCTTGAAGATGAATACAAAATGTATGGCTTATAGGCTTCCATTGTTTGCGCAGAGATTAAGCCTAGAAGTGAAATTGAAGCTTAGAATGGAAGGACATGCAAGGAGGCAATATTATAGTTGTACTTCTACTCATGTTATTCAGCTTGAAGAGTCCTAAGTTGAAATCATGTGTGCAACAAAGCTTTTTTTCTATTATTGTTTGTGTCGATCAATAATTTCATTTGTTTTTGGTTTAACCTTTATATTCCCTTTTTCTATTACCATTTTTTCCAATTACTTCCTTAAGGCTTTAGGATCCTAGATTTTTTATGCTTTGTTTAAAAAAAATTTTTTGGGTTTGGGTTTCTGATATTGGCCAAATGAGATTAAGGATTTGTGAAAGGAAAAAAGGGATGAGAGTTGGACAATAAGATGAAAATAATAGAGGAGTGTGGTATAAAATGAAAATTTAAGATGAAAGTAAGAGTATTATTGACATTTCACATTATTTTAATGAAAAAATTAATTGAAAGACTTATTAGTGTAACAGGGCAAAGGTCAAAGGGTTTAAAGTCTAATTTTGAAATGTGAGGGTGACCTAGTTAAATATGTCAAATGTTAGGGGTTTATAATAATTATCCCTAATTTTTTGCATAATGCTCTTTTGTTCCATAAAGTAACATCTATCAAAATTTTTCTTTCCCTTCAATTTTTTTCTTCTAAAAACTCTCATTTCTTGGAAGAATTTTTTTTTATAGTGGTATCCTTTGATGTTGAAGTAGTTTTTTTTTTTTTGGGCAGATAATAACAATCTTTTGAATTTTACATTTAACAAAGAAATCTAGATGGTAATAGTTTATTTTAAGAGTAGGATATTTTTGATGGCTCATTAAAGAATGAGCTTTTTATACTCATAAAGGCATTCCACCGCTTGTAACATAATTTCATAACTTTCACAAAGAGAGAGATCATTAACCTTCTTGTTTCTACTAAATCAAATTGGTCATAGATTTGAAAAGATCTTCTGAAAGAGAAACAATAAAAGCTTGTGTGATGTCCAAATTGCTAAAACCTCTTAGATGATAGAACTTTTTAGACAAACATTGAAAAAGCAAATCCAAATCCTTTTTTGTTTTTTTTTTTTATAAAGAATAGTGTTTTATTTTGAAAGATTCTTTACAAGTAATTTTTGTACCATATTATACACATCATGTGAATTCACAATGAATACTGAAATGAAATCAATCACTGTACTAACGCTAAAAAATTAAGGCTCCTTTTGTTTTGCGAAAAATACCTTATTTGAGAACAAATATTTTTTAAGAAAATATTTTCCAAGCAATATATTTTTTAGTGATTGGAATATACTATGAAAAATATTAATTTTCATTAAATACATTAAAGTGAAAATTTTTATCGGTCTTACCTATCATTGATGATTACAGCTGATTAACTATAACTGGTGATTGATATCAGTAATTAAGGATGACCAATGATAATAATATATGTGTTTGTATAACTTATTTTTTATTTAAATGAGTTTGTCAAATGACTTTCTGTTCATTTTCTTGAAAATGACAAACTTTTCCTTTAACCAGAAAAATATTTTTTGTTAATCAATTTTCCAAATAAAAAAATGTGAAAAATATTTTCTGCAAAACAAACAAAGCCTAAAGCTTACTATATTTACTAAAATGAAAGAATTGATCTTGGAGTTTGCTAATTAATTAAATAACAAACTCATTGAAGACTATTTTCAAATCTTTATTTTGGCATTTCATTTATCTGTCAATCCAAGTGTGAAACTCCTAGATATAGTCTTTGCATTGAGATGGCGTAGTATCATTAAAAGTGAACTACGGTCCATTTGAGATGGGAGACTATGCGATAGGAGTAGGTTCAACATCCATTGAAACTGTGTCATCCAGAGGCATCTTAGTATATTAATTGGTGGAACTTGTAAAGTTTGGAGGATCTATTATAAACTATGAGACAAAACGTCATAAGATAAAGATGACTCTGAATCTAAGTAGAATAAGATGAATTTGAGGAATTAGAGACTTCATCTGATTCTTGAAAGTTGACCATAGTGAAGGAAAGAATAAAGGTGTGGCTTAAGAAGGTAATGATAGAATTGATCATCATGGCATTAAATGATTTATTTACAGGTGGGTGGTTTTTAATTAGATTCCATTGAAGAGGACATTTGCATAGAGGTATGAAGTTTAGATGTAGACTTTTGAGTTGAAGGTGATTCCAAAATCATTGGAAATTTACATGTTTAAAATTTTTATTGAAATATTAGTAGCTAATCTCATTTGTTCCAGTTCTAAGGTAGTAAGAGTGTAAAGGGGTAAAGGGCTAAAATTACAAGAAGATTAAGTAAAAGTAACAAAAGGAGAATCAACAATGGGTGACTAATTTTTCATTAAATCTTTTTCAATCTAAGTAGATTGATCCTTTAGCTTTTGAATTTCTATAGTTTTCTAATTGAAGTGAGAAGAATAAGCATGTTATTTAATTATTCTTATAAGTTTTAATGACGTTCTTTAATTTGAGCTTGAAGTCCAGACATGAGAGATTGAACATCATTCAGATTACCTGAAAACATAAAATCGAGTTGATGAACTTGCATGAAAACTTAGTATACTTTGCTTTTAATCTTTTTGAGAATATAATTATAGGCTTAGGCATTCTCCGTTTGCTAGTTATGAACTTTTTCTACAAGACTAACCATTACTGAAAGTCCTTGAGCATCAACTGTAATGATATTTTTTTTTATATATAAAAAGGTATTTTAATCCATCAAAGGAGGAAAATCTTTCCTTATATGTAGTGGTGAAAGGTTATTACAAACAAAATTAGGGTAAAGGCTAAAAAGACTAAATGAATTAAGAAGATTATTTCTAAAACCATTTTAAGGATTATTTATAATAAGGCAAATAAAGGGTATGAGGTGTTTAGATTTAGAATGTTCTAGTGATGTAGGTTTATATTATGGAGAGGGTAAAGCTGGAGGTCCATACTAAACGAGGAAATTCTTCCTTATATGCAGTGGTGAAAGGTTATTATAAACAAACTTAGGGCAAAGGCCGAAAAGATTAAATGGATTAAGAAGACTCGTTTTAAATCTATTTTAAGGATTATGTATAGTCAAACAAATAAAGGGTGTGAGGCGTTTAGATTTAGAATGTTATAGTGACGTAGGTTTATATTTTGGAGAGGGTAAAGATGGAGGTTCATGTTGGACAATATAGCCATGCTTTCTAGAATATTGACCAAGTAGCCCAATAAGAGGATCACCATCACACCTTTCGAAAAAGATCTTCTGAATAAGACTGAGCATATCTTTTCTTTTTGGATTTTTTAGATGACACAACCAAATCATCTTTCAGGAGAGAGAGGTAACAGTCATGACAGTCATAAATATTAAATTAGTAATGGTCATCTCTCTTCATAAATAGGTTTGCCATATGCATAACAAACAATACCACTTGAGGAGCATTAATTGTGTGAACATGTACCTTGAAGGCCAAAAGAACATTGGAGTTATCAAAAGAAAAGTTAATATTTGGATAAATAATGAAGATAACTGATCTAGAATTGAGAGAGATTTCTATAGTGCCTATAACAATATCTTGGTATTGCAGATATTTGGTATTAGGAAGAATTATTCTGCCTAAAACTGGAAGTCCTTTTCTCCTAAGATAAGAAAAAGTAAGCTCAATGGCACCAAAATGGATATAAGTGTATCATTGAAAAGTTCATTGAATGAATTATAAAGGGATCTCCAGGACTATTCCGATAACCTTGATTATACACTGATTAAAGTTAGAATATTGTGCATATTTCTCGATAGGCTTAGAGAGAAACCGTATTAGAATTTTGATAAATATAGTCCGTGAGACCTTATTTTTTTAAGAAGACATCATAAATTTTAGGAGATGGAGCATTATTATTTTGAATTTTTTTAAAAAAAATCTAGAATATAATTAAGCTTATAAAGAAAATCAATTTTATTAGAAAAAGTGCATTTGAAGGTTAGTAAAGGTGGTAAAATAATAATAATACGAATAATAGGAGTGGCTTAAAACTGAAAATTCTGAATTTGAGGGTTTTATATGGAGGATACTTTGTCTACTGCTTACACCATATAATCCGCAATAAGTTTGATAGATGGGCTCTAATACCAATTGAATTAATAGAGATACTCCAACTATGACTGATACTATAATAAACTCTCTAATCTTAGTCATAATTAAATATCTATCCTTTCTAAATATATTTTTATTAGAGTCAAGAATCATTAGTAAATAAAATCTCTTAAAATTTGTAAAATATATACCATACATGCTAAAATTCTAAAATTAGTAACATAAAAATATCAAATAAAATTCACATATTATGCAGATAACATCTTATTATTGAATAAAAACTTATTTGGTACTGGTGCTTACTGTTAATTCCTTATTACTGTTGTTGGTAGTTGATTGATAGTAATTATTTAATAGAATTATATATTAATTGTTTTTTAGATATATAATTATTGATATAGACATAAATTTTAAATAAATAAATACATAAAACTTAACGACGTGTTTATCTTGTTATTTATGAAAGTAAAAATTTATTAATAAAAAATTTTGCTTTTTTAAACTGAAGTTGTGAGATAATTATAATATTATAATCTACTTTTTTGAATTGCTATTAATGTATTAACAAAATACTTATTTTTACACTTTTTATAAGTTGAAAAATAAAAAAGGCTATCAAAAGAAACAAATAAACTATCTCCCAAATTTAAAGATTCATGTCAACTTTAATCCTAATTTATAGCAAATTGACATAAATCTATAAGATAAGATTTCAATTATAATAAGTCGAAATCTATTCGTATGAGGTGTTGAGTTTTAGTCTTTTTACATGGTCTTAATTTTTTTTAAAAAATAAATTCTTGAAAAATATTTTATTCATTTTTAATATTTGAAGTGCTTAAAAAAATTAATCAATGAAATTTTTTATCATAGAAAAAATTAAGCCAATTTTTGTAGAAAATGAATTTTTGAAGGAGAAATTTATTTCTCAAACATCATAATAAAAGAGTTCTCCTTATTTTTTAAAATCAAAATGAAACAAAAGTAAATAAATTACTATCTTGAAAAATATTTTATATGGCCAAAAATATTTTGCATGGGCAAATTATTTTATGGGATAGAGCTTATATATATATATATATATATATATATAGAGAGAGAGAGAGAGAGAGAGAGAGAGAGAGAGAGAGGATAAGCACTAGCTATTAAGGAGCTGTGTAGTGTTTGTGAAGAAGTCTGTTTTACATGTGATTATATAAATCATAATTAGGAAAAGATTAAGTGAACCCAACTTGATTTTTGAGATATTTTATTTGTTTCAATAAAATGAAGATAAGGACTTAAAAGGGTCTCTCAAATCACATGTTTTTTTGGACACTAAAATTCAAATCAAAATTGAACCCAACTTTGCTTGCCTTTTTATTTGTTTCAATGAAGACAAAAAAAAAAAAAAAAAACAAAAAGATTAGGGAACACTAAGCAAATTTGGCTTAATAATAAGCCCTCACTTTTATTTGGGGTTCTATTGGAAAAGATGCTTAAGGTTGCATAGTGTGATTTTGTTTCAAATTAACAAATGAGAAATATTTCTACATGGTGTATTTTGTTTATTTTCAAACCAAATTTATAGATTTAAATTTTTAGTTTTCAAATTAAATTTCACTATAATTGTAGAAAAAAATGAAACGAAATATTTAGATTTAAATTAATTTTTAATAATTAATATAATTATGATTTTATAAATTCAAATTAGAATTTAATTAAAATAATAATATTTTATTTTAATTTTGAAATGATTTTGAGAAGTTATTTTACCCTATCATTTTAATTTCAGCTAACGATGGTCAGTTATTTAATATGACGTTACTACAGTTGTAATAAAATTAATCATTTACTGAAACAACATATTTTAAAGGGTAATTTTAAATATTTTAATTTAATATTCTAACATTATTATTTTTCTTAGTTAAAAGTTCATTATCACATTAATTATCTTTAAATAGCCCCGTGACTTGCACCCGAATAAAGATAATCACATTCCATCAGTAAATGTAGTGGTATTTTGAAAGCCTACGTGGTGTTACTTAGCTCCCCATATATATTTATATTAAACTAATAGATTAAGAATTTGATAAGTATAATACAACAACTTGTAGAGTCCATTATTAATGAAACATTATATGTTTAATTTATTTGATTCTTTCTTAGTCAAAAACATGATATTAAATATTCTAAAAAAAAAAACAAGATATTAAAACTCAAAGTCACAGTTCATAATGGAAATTTTGCTTAAATGGGCAAATAGAGGTCTCTTTCGAGGATACATCTCATGTCAAAGTCCATGTGTTGTGAAACCTTTGAAACATGACGTGGCTTTTTTTTTTTGGTGAAATGACGTGGCTTTACTTGACCCTCATATTAACAACAAATGAATTCACCTAACTCTTCTTTAAAATACTATAATATTAGTTAATCCGGGTGATAAGAAATTTGATTTGTTTAAATAAGATTCCGATTTAAATTTTATGAATGGAAACAATTAATACTTAATTTTTTTTCATTTAAGATCTAACTTAGCTCTAATCTGAATTAATTAGAATTTAAAACGACTTTTGAGTACGAGTGATTTAAATTGAAAAAAAATATTACGGTATATGTTGAGTTTAGAAATCAAATCTTAATTAGAGTTAAATTAATAAAGAATATATTTATACAAATTTTGGTAAGTTTTTAATCAAGCATGAATTAAAATTCTTTAATATCAACTTGTTTTATTTTGCTTTAATTTTTTTATCCAATTGTAAATTATAATTCATTGTTGTATAAACTATACTATCTCCAGGGGGGAAAACTGTGCTAGTCAAAGGTGATATTCAAAATCACAGTTGGAAATGAAAACATCACGCTCAAGAAACAGCATCAGTATCTCTCAATATTGTAGTAATTGATTTAAACACTTCAACAAGCAAGTCAAATTGGGTTTCTTGAATGCTTGCCAATTGATTGGTCTCAAACAATACAAGTCATCCAATTGTTTGGATATTTTTAATATTGTAAAGTTGCGTGTTTCAATTAGTTAAATTAATTGAAAAAACCCATTAATTTTCAAAGAAAAATGCGAAAGATTTATATTTAGTTTATACAAATTACCGTCTTGCGATTAAATTGGAGAGATGAATTAATTAGTTGATGTATTAGTAATATTCTCTAAATTTGGAGAAGAAAATTTATAAAATATAGTCACACATCTGGATTTGTTTTAAATTATAAAACTAGTTGAAGGAAATAATTGCACCCACAAAAACTGAGAATGATACTGTTTTCAAGATGAAGTGGAAACAGTCAAGAAAAGACGACCGTGATGGAAGGTGACAAGCAAAGGTGGGCCTGTTTTTGGCCATCGATATAATTCAGAAACAACAACTCCAAGTTGTGGAGAAAGAAGATGGGAATGGGATGGCATATAACATGTGTAATCTTCGAAACTCCAAAATCATCAGAGTTAAGGTTTTTGACTTTTTTTTTTTTTTTTTTTTAAGGCACATTAGGTGTGAAATCATCACAGATTGCTTCACCTTGTATTTCTATAATCCTTAACATGACACCACTTCTGCAGTGAAAAGAAACACAATTAAAGTCCTTTTTCTTTTTCTTTTTTTTGTTTTTTACAATAAAAATATACCAGTAGTTAACACAGTTAGAAGCAGGGTTGCTCGTCCCGGGTGTAAACTGGATAATTGAAATTATTTATAATTAGACTGAAAATCAGTTATTTAAAAAATAAAAAAAATAGTATCGAACTAAAATAAAAAAATATTTATCTCGAATTGAACCAATTTTCTGTTTGGTCTAGTTTAATTATTTGAATATTTTAGATTTTATAAAATTAAATTTATAAAAAAAATAGAATATATATATATATATATATCGGTTCTGAATAATGGTTCGGATCAATCCAATTCCATTCAAGTATCTGATTGGATAAAAATTAATAACTAGTACTGTCTCGAATTACTATTATGGTTCGATTATATTTCGATTCAATTAATCAATTTGATTTGGTATAACTAGGATACATGCTCACTTCCAGTTAGAAGTTAACAGTGGTGTCTAAGGGATCTCATGGCTCAAGCCTGACAGTCCCAAAACACCCATAGCCCATAGGAATTGTAATCCTATGACCATATGCAATTGTGATTTGAGCCTTCTTTGAATTCCAAGAATTATACCATATTCTATCTAACTAGCATGATATTAAAAGACTAAGTATCACATTCATCATTAGCTTTGAATAAGTGATAATGTAGACAAAGTAATGGAAAAACGGAAGAATTAACTTAGGCTAATAATTATGATGAGAAGGAAGCAAAAAGTTGATGTACAGAGAACAAAAATAATCACGAAGCCGATTGAATGTCCCATCGAAAGTAGTTCTGTGAAAATATGGGACAGAAGGCATTATAGAACACAGAGCAATATCCACAGGTTAACAAATCATAGAAAGGTGTTAACGAATAATCACGAAAGTCTTGTTCATACATCAATAATGAACCTGGGACCGTTTCTTGTATATTATCAATGCCCATTTCACAAATAGAAAAGCGAATTCACAGAATATATTCATAAACTGCCGCAAAATGGATATGATACATCATCAGGAAGGCTTATCCTGTTTCTTTGTCAGTTGAGAATATAAATGAGATACATTGCATCTTATAGACAGTGTGACTTCTGAAGACCCCATCATCTTGTTTTGATTGTCAAAAGATTCCAAACCCATTAAGTCATCTTTGTGAAGCACTGTTGCAGCAGCTCACATCCTATCTAATGCATTTTGTATCGGTGTCCCCTCTCTATGCCCTATCAGTGCAATGAAGACTAACAATATCAAGATCAGTATTCACTAGTATACTTTCTTTAACAGAACTATTAAGGGGGACCATAAGCTGATGGCAATCCTTTGGCATGTTGGCTCTCCATCTCAAGAAGCATCAAAGACTTCTGTCTCTGGTATCTGTTTCTCTTTGCAGCCATTGCTGTTCAAAAAAAAAATATTATCAGTTTAGAATTCATTTCAATGTATATTTGCACACAAAACCAATGGTATGAATTGTTTTGCATGATTGCATCTCCAAAGGGCATCCAAACAAGACAGACAAAGACAGAAACCTGGGATGAAGTGAACAGCAAATGGTAATTATAAGAATACTAATGGTAATAGTAATAGTATAATCGAGCAGATTATGGGGTAGATTCTTCCAAGGCAATCGCTTTGCTTTTCAGCGATTCCTTTGTTCCACAGAAAACAACATTTACTTTTTGAGAATGAATTTCTTTTTTTCTATTGTTTGATTGTATCACTAGAAATCAACAGGGAAATTATTTTGATTTGTAGAGTATATTATAAGAAAATCCGTTTCTTTCGATAAAACAGTGAATGGATCTACAAGAATATGATTTAGTTTTTCAAATTGGTAGCAGTATGAAGGAGATATTACATGAGGTCATCTTGTATTGGTCATTGGTGATCGATGACAACTGACAATGGAATGGTAAACAACAGTGGTCAATAAACCAGACAAAAGAGGGTAAGGCAAGTGATTTTCTCTTTGGAAACTTTAGAAATGAAAGAATTAAATTGAATTTTATGTGGCTAATTCTCATATTTGGAAATTACATCATAAGTGATAGAATTTAATTCTTTGAAGTTAAAAGAAAAAAAAAAAAAGTAATCTTGTAAAAAATCAAATCATTCCAAAAGTGGCATCAACTCATTTCATTTAATGAGCTCTACTTATGGAAAACGAAAAACACTCTTATTCAAATTAAACCAGTCGTATTTTAATGCTTCACGCAAAACATATTTTTTCTATAATATATATGTGAAAATAAAAGGGAAAAAAGTTTACAGAACCTTTTTAAAGTTATAGAAATAAAACTAAATTATTCATTTTTATAAATTTATCCAATTATTTTATTTTATGAAATTACGAATATTAATTTTATGTAAATGAAAATTATTTTGAAAATTAAAATAATATTTATAGGATCTTTTTAAAATGAGTGATTTCAAAAAAAAAAAAAATTACCTAAACACTTTTTCTATATTATTTATTATATATAAATTAAAGCTAAGTATTCAACTTTCAATATATATATTATATTTAATGTCAAAGGTTTGTTAAATTATCATAATTGATTTAATAATGAATGTGAAATATTAAATATTTCATAGTTACCTTAATCTTAGTTATCATCAATATACAGCAAAAAAGTAAAAATTCTAAAAAATTAGAAAAATATAATAGCGAACAATATGAATAGATGACGTGTCAAGTAAAGATAATCTCTCTCTCTCTCTCTCTCTCTATATATATATATATATATATATATATAAGATTAAATGTGGCTCTTTATAAATTGGAGCAAAACAAGAAACGAAGCACATTCGTTCCACTTATTATTTACTCCAAATAATAGAATTATACTAAAAAATCATTTGAATTGGATTCTAATATAAGAATTATTCTAAACAAGGAATTTTAGATTCCCTTCCTTAATATGAGTAAGCCTCACAATATATGTTCCAAAATGTAGTATTAATTGACCAATTTTGCTATGCATCCCAAAATGGAAATAGACCACAGAAAATGTTCTCCTACGAAAATTTCTTCAAACAAAAGAGCCCAAGACTCAAATACCATTGTGCTCTATCATCTATGTGAAGATAGCCCCCATTTGTCCTTTTCTTTTCACCTATGAATGACATTTAAATTAAAATAAAAAAGTTTTTAAAAGAGTGGAATGTAGTTTAGGCTAAAGCTCAAATGAGAAATCACTTAATGTAGAAATAACAGATTCATGAACATGATAGACAACTTTTCTCCAGAATTATCTAGATGCGGACTCCATAAATTTGAGGAATATGACAACTACCTCCACCATCTCCAATAAAAATTATGGACAAACAGTATATCATTTCTGTCAATGTCAACCTTGAGCCATGACATTGTGGTTAATGAATGAAAGGTTACCACTGTATCAACTGGGGATTATGCAATAATCCCCAATAAGAATGATTGAACAATACAATTAATACCATCAACATTCCTAATTTATTACTTGTTCTTTTATTTACTATGCTCAGATTAATGTACTGTTCTGGTTTCAAATTCCTATTTCAAGATTTTTTGGAGTTCAATGAGCGAGCTTGTTTTTATATCTACACAAAGGATTCATTTTTAAGTCTATCCAGGTGATAAGTAGGAATTTAGCAATATGCAAAATGAAGAACAGAAAAATATAAATAAATATAGAAATTACAAAAATAAGGTCTAATAAAGAGGTGCTCTTGAATTCAAAACCATATATAAAAGAATGATATCTAATGTGTGTGCTGTGATGCATGAATTAATTAAAAATGGAATTTACACAACATAAGATAGCAGTAGATAGAACCATCAGCAGATATCGGGATATGAACTGAAGTACAGAAAATGAAAAACAAGAGATGAGACAAACATGAACTACTCTGAAATCATACTTACACATTAAATCATGAGGGGGAGCAAAGTCATAATCATTTCTGTTCCTCCTGATGTATATGTAAACAACCAACAGAAGCACAGACACAATTACTAGACATGATAGAGCTATCCCAACTTTACCACCAGTTGACAAATGCCCATTTTCCCAAAATAATGAGCATTTTGGCAAAAAGGGGACGCCGCACAAACCTTTGTTACCAGAAAGACTGCAAAAGATTCATGAAAATTCTGTTAGGTAAGAAATAACAACACAGGTATTCAGGTACTAAAATATACGGCAACTAGCCAACTGTTCAGTGAGAGTAATCAAATAGTTATTTGAATTTTTCAATGCAGCAAATTTTTTTTCCTTATTGTGTTCCATCTTGTTAAGAATTAAAATCCCATATTGGAAAAGTGCATAAAATAAGGGTATATAGTGATTTGGGCTTAACGACTTAATTGATTAGTTTTAACCTTTTAGCAATAGTTGACCTAAATTCATTTTAATCCAGTCATTGTCGGGCTTAACCTCTACCTAATACATCTATAAAAGGCAATGCAATGGAGGGTTTCGAAATCAAGAAGTGTCTATTAGATTCTTTCAATTCAATTTCTCAAATTTCTAATACATCTATAAAAGGCAATGCAATGGAGGGTTTTGGAATCAAGAAGTGTCTATTAGATTCGTAAAAGTGTATGAAGAGGTAATCTCTAGTGTTGAGATGGTCAGGATTCGGAAGTAATATAAGGAAAGGATCAGCCTTGAGCCCTGTGTGTGTGTGTGTGTGTATCACCTTTTGCTTTGGTTGTGGATAAGATAACAAAGCACATCCAAGAGTCTTGGGTGTATGGTGTTTGCTGAAAATAGAATTTTAATAGATAAACCTGAATTAATGTTAATAGGAACGAGAGAACAGAGGCATAGAGGAGTACTTCAAGCCCTACAATTCAGGTAATAAAAGGAAAAGGGAGAGAAAAGGGCAAGTGTGGGCACTGTAGAAGCACAGAAAGCAAACACTAAAAGTACTTAGTTTCGTTACTCAAAAGGAATGGTGACATTATGAAAGCCAATGCAATATCAATCATAAAGTGAAGAAGTGCAATAGAAGTCCTTCATGATCGGAAAACACCAGCTAAGTTTGAAGGGTACTAGTATAAGACCATGATTCAAATACAAATAGCTAGTGTGTCGGGCAGCGAGTGTTAGGAAATGTACAAGTACACAAGATTGGTGTAGCAGAAATATAAATGCCATGAAAGATATGCAAAAAAATACAAGAATCAATCAAATACTGGTATGAAGGTAGAGATGGCAAAAGGTAAAAAAAAAAGGGGGAATAGAAATAGGATACTCTCATCATACACTGGCAATGCATTGGCACAGAAGGTTTAAGGCATAAGTTGAAAGAAATTGAAAGAAAGACCTAACGTGATGTGGAGAGGTGATAAAAAGGAATTAATGGCTAAGAATCTTTCCTCAAAAGTACCTCTCAACCAAGTAAATGAGGAAAAGATTCACATAGTCGCCTCAACTCTTTCAAGATTCATGTTTAGTTGTGTTGCATTCCATATGCTGTCATACATGAGAGAAATGGTGACTCAATTTTCAGTCAGATCTCTAGAGCAATGAACTTGCAATGGTAGTTATCTTTGATTCACTACAAGTCATATAGTATGTGTGACATAAAACCATAATAGAGAATGTTTTACACAATGTAAAGAGCCTTAGGCAGAACTATAACCACTATCTTTCATGAAAATTTTTAAACAACTTGGTAAAAGAATTAATCAATTTCATGTCCAAAGATTGTGAGACAGGTTTAAAGCATATTTGTAAAGAAAGCAATCTGGTTGACAATGGACAAAAAAAAAAAAAGGAAAATGGCCATGAACTTCTGATTACTTAAATTAAAATAAAGGAAGAAAATCTCTTGCTTTCGAGGTTTAAACTTCTATAACTTGAAAAAATGGAGGAGGGAGATGAAAGATGTGTTAATTCTTAACAAATTAAGGCCTTTGACAGCCTGAGAGTTTTCTCTTAAGTTTCACAAACAAATGGAAATAGAAACAAAAATGGGGAGCAAATCAATATGGTGGATGGTTTGGCTGGGCTGTGGGAGGTATTTCTTATTGATAAAAGTATACTGCAAAAGAGAAAATCGACACATGGCATGAAGGGAGATGGCAAAGCTGCAGCATTAAGGAAGCTATTGTCTCTTTCACATACTGGGGTAGCATGAATCCAGTAATGGAATTTCAAAAACAAAATCAGGCCATGGACCAGGGCTGTGTATTTACCATCTTAATAGTCTGCTTCTATATGGGCAAGTTATAATGTTGAAAATTCTTCAAACTTTCAGCCTCTATGGTTTTATTACTTTTTGAAGTTCTCAACTATTTGGAGGATATAAATTACTAAGGTGAAATGTATTATTACACATAATGGCAAAGACTTTTGGGCACATAAGTTGAAAAAATAAAAGTGAAAAATAAAGAAAACATTATGTAGCTAGAAGATAGGACGTACTCAATAGTCCCACCATGCACACCAATTGAATAAAGGTCCTCTTGGACTCTCCCTTCTAATAAGTTATTATTCAATAACCTGAAAATGATAAAAATTATTTCTGTCAATCATCTATAAAAAACATAGAAGGGAAAAAATCCCAAAAAGAATTGCTTGGAAACAGTGATACCCAATGTAAGCATACAGATCCATATGTCAAACATATTTATAACATATTCGCATTTCTAAGTCTGTTTCTTCATTTGGAAGTATAAGAAGAAACACAATGCATTAAAGCTCAATTCTCATCCACGAGTTATAAGACAGTCTAGATTCAGAGTTCATCCAATTAAACTACTTACACAAGCTGCAGGCTTGAATATGTTAGACTTTCTGGTATAGGTCCAGAAAACTGATTGTTCGATAAATCCCTACAAAGTACAAATTAAAAAGGTAAAAAATAACATAATGAAGTGACATCATAAGTATTTAAAGATCACAAAGTACAAATAAAACAGGCATATGATATTTATATTTGAACTTTAAAAGAAGACAGCACATTTATATAAATCACAGCAGAAGTTAAACTGAGAGAATTATATAATGTAATTAACAAAAGATCTTCAGCATTGCAGAAGAGATTGCAATAGTAAAAATACTTAATAGGGAAAACTTCGGCCCAGAATACCCCTATAAAATTTCAAAAAAGAAAAAAAAAAGCCTTTGCCCTGTCTGTTATTCATGCACATATGCACATATTTCATCTGTTAGTAATGCATCCTACAAGTAATCTTTATGTACTAAATAACAAAGTAGATAAACTATTCAGTCAAGCAGTATCCTCTCAAAAAGCTTTTTGCATATTATGAGGGAATATACAATGCATATAAGCAATTAGAAGGTAGTTGGCATAGAATGCCAAATTCTATACTTACAGTCGGACAAGTGATTTATGACCAAGTCCAGATGGAAGAGTTCCTCCCAAAGAATTAGAGCTTAAATTCCTGCAAATTAAAACAAAATTTTGACAGTTGAGCTAATTTTCGACTGCAACAGTAAGCACAAGAAACTAAAAAAAATTGAAGAGACCGTTATAGAAAAAGCCTGCATGCTTCGCACAAATTTTACAGGACTTATTTTCAATACACAGCAGGAACCATATACAGATGTTTACAAATGTAACATCATGATATGACACACAAACAACAATGAGGGCCCAATGATGGCTTTGAATTTGGACTTTTATAATGGTGCTACTAATTGCATGAGATCAACAGAAGGGGCGACAAATAAATTAATAATTAGATCAGTCAACAATGAGCTTTCTGCATTACCAACGGACACACTAAGTGTCCAAAACTTGTGAACCGTGAACTTTATGCATTAGGAATAAACACATCAAGTTTCCTAAGACACAAATCGAACAGTTAAATGATTTTATTTTATTTTTTCAAATTTCTTTTCAAACAATGGAATTGATTGATTATAGGATTGAAGTCAGTTTGCACTGGGAAAAAGCATGCTTCTAGATACAACTAAATTTGAATGTGAGGGTCCACGCTCATGGTATGCATATAACTCCAACATTGAACATATTCTCAGTAAGACCCAAGACATGGAATGTCTGCAAAGGCAGCTGATACTTACAGGCTTACCAAGTTTGTCAAAAGACTAATCTGATCACTTATATACCCTTTCAATCCTTGGCTTCCAAGATCTCTGAAAACATTAAAAATTCAAAAACAAAAGCAAAAAATAAATAACCTGCAGAAAATAAATTACAATACAATTACACACGCACAAAAAAAAAAAAAAAAGGTGGTTGGGGATGGGGAGGGGACAAATACAACGCTCACATTTGAGAAATAACAAGAGCAGTCCCGTCCTTGTTGGAATGACAAGTAACTCCTTCCCAAGCATCCCAATTAGTAGGAGCACAAGGATCACCATTCCACCCCATTCTATCTGGCACACGAAGCGACTCCTTCAACGCCCTCATAGCGGCCACTACAAGAAAAACACAATTAATCATCTGTCACTATTAATTAACTAATTCATCAACCGAAAAAGAGCCGGAAAATTCGTAATTCATTAATCACCTTGCTCAGGGACGGTAGAGATATCATTAGGAACAAGCGCATAATTTTCAATCCCACTAATCATTGGGGCTCCAACAACCGGCACCAACTTTACACTCACTGCCGTACTACTCAAATTACGCACCGTATACCGAAAACTGTACGCGGCAAAGCTCCCGACCTTCGCGTAGATATCAACTGTGCTCACGTTCTTATCATTCACCACCACGTCAAACACTCTCTGCCCCGTCCTAGTTACCGTGGAATCGATCTCGGCGAAGTGGAACCAGAGCAAGTAATCCAACTTAGCATCTACCGTTAGTTCGTACTCCAGAATTCTCTTTCCCGTAACCGCCGTCTGATAAAGCTTCATTGGGAAGTAATTGGGCGGCTTATCCGTACCGCTTATCTTTTCTTTTGTGGAGAATGCGTGGATGAAGTTGGACGCGGTCGGAGATCGGAATTCGGCGTCCGATTGCCATGAGCGGCCGAATGAGTCAATGTCGTTGCTGAACCCTGGGCCCCACCTGACGGCGCCGCAGGATAACCGGCCGTAGTTGACGAGGATGAAATTGTCGCCGATGGTGGCAGAATCGTAAGAGAGTGGATCGACCTGGCGGATTTCGAGGGATCCGATGACGGGAGGATCAGTGGCAATGCTGTAGAAGCAGATGTCTGCTTCGCCGTCCTTGACGAAGGCGAAGAGATCGGAATAGGCGCCATCGCGGGCGAGGTTTTCGACCCAGGGGGAGCGCCAGGAGAAGACGTGAGTGCCTTCGACGGAGGCGTCGAAGCTAGGGGAATGAGACTTGCCGTCGTAGTTGTCGTAGACGGTGAAGGTGCGGAGGTAGTAGCGGCCAGAGGGGACGGGGAGGGTGTAACAGTTTTTCTTGCCGGATGAGAAGGGGAAGAAGCGGAGAGTCTTTTCTGGAGGAAAGCGGAAGTGGAGAGGCTCGGAGACGACGGAGGATTGGCCGCCGGTGAAGAAGCGATCGGAGAGCCAGGTATTGTTGAAGGGGTCGGTGGTGTTTTTGAGACTACCGCAGTCAATGTAGTAGGAAATATCTGCAGAGAAATGGCGTTAGTGAGAGACAGTTAAAAAGTTAGTTAAATTAGTTAAGAGAGAGAGAGAGAGAGAGAAAGTACTAAAGGGGAAGGAACGAGCAGAGGAAGGAAGAAGGAGAAGGAGAATAAGGAAGAAGAGAGACATGGTGGAAATGATGTGATTTTGTTTGGACAAAAGGGAATTATGTGATGGAAGGAGGGCGCAGCTGAATGTTCTGGTGCTTCGTGTTAATTATGATGATGGAAATGGAGGCGAGATTAGCGGAAGGTGGCTTTGGATGCTATCACTATCCAGAGTGTGAAGTGGAGAAGACAAGGAAAGTATTGAATCTGATTTTTAGGGGGTGAATTTGGACTTTGTGATTTTTTTTTTTTTTTTTTT
>CATIWR010689653.1:0-24072 GCA_949677035.1 Omphalea diandra | reverse complement strand
AATAATAATAATGGAAAAGGGTTGAGCTCAGTTCAGTAACATTTTGTAATTTACCAGTCACCTCAAGTTGTTTTTCCCCCAATTTTGTATCCTTCATCATTACATTGCCAAATATGTAATTCGTTTCCCATGTTGTTATTTAGGTATGGTCAACATTTGGTCAGTTTAAACCGAACAAATCAAAAACGTTGTTGTTAAAGGCAATTGGCCTTGCATTTCAAAAGGCCTTTTTAATTCCTCATTTCGTGTAGGAAGGTTTTTGCCATAATTAATAAATTTTCAATTATTATTAGGTTAGATAGAAAAATTAGTTGTCTTGGATCTTGTTACAAGGGTTAGAAATAAGATTTTTCTAATCTAATTCAAGAAAACTATTAAAGGGTTAAAAAATATTTTCATTCACTATATAATGATAACATGCATATATAATTATTTGTTCTTAATTTTAATTTTTTTAATTTTTGAGCCTAATATTACTTAGGTGCGCGCCTACACCTTACACCTAGGCTCTAAGACCTCTTGGTGCCTTAGTATGTGTTGCACCTTTAACAACTATGATCGAAATATATTCAAAAATCAATTAAATTGAACCAAAATAATCATGAAATTATCAAATCCAACAAAAAAATTTGGTTCAATTAGTTTGCTAATCCAGTTTTGAGTTCAAAACCATAGAATTGGACTATTACACAAATTCATTATCGGCAAAAAAAATAACAAAAATACATTGATCAAAATGGCAAAAACAAATAACAAAATAATTACAACATTCATTAAGTTGAAAACAGAATACTTATAAAATGTAAAGCTTTTTTGGCCTAACATGAAAAATAAAATCCTTTCATTTGTAAATTTAAAAAAAAAAAATTTAAAGAATAGGACAATTGTAAATGTGATAACAATAGTTATGATAAAAGTAATCCAAAAGAGATTTAAATGCTTTTAAAGATTTAGAATAAAATAATTTATCAACACACAATTTAAAAATAGACAGACGGAAGAAAATAATAATTAACAAGATTAACCAGAAAACCTGATTACCTCTTGAAATAAAATTACGCTATCATGTAGAGATTCCTTCAGAGTCATAAAAAAATGTTAGACCATGAGGTAGTGCGAGAGATGAGCATGAGAAAATCAAGGATTAAATTTGTAAGAGGTTATTGGAATCATTAATTTTTATTAAAAAAAGTAGAAGAAGAGGGGAAAAAAAAAAGAAAAGGAAAGAGAGAAAATATGATAGTGCGGCTGCATTTGTGTTACCATATTGGGGTGAGCATTCTATTAGTTCATTTTGGTTAGTTTGATTTTTTTTTTTTTTATCAAAATCAAATAAATAGAATTACATATTTTAAAAATAAAAACAAATCAAAATTTTTTGAAAAACTAAATAAGACGAGTTGAATAAATTGAATTTTATACACTTTTAAATAGAACTGAACTAGATTTATAAAATCTTAATTCAGTTTGATGTGATTTAATTAAATTACATATATTATAGATCAATTGTGCCAAATTGGTATGATTTATTAATAATTTTGGTTTATTTAGTTTTTTATATAAAAAACTGAATCAAAACCAAATTTGTAAAATTAAAATCAAATCGTTTTACACTGAAAAATCAAAATAATCAAATAATATCAATTCAGTTCATTTTTTCAGTTTGATCGAGTGTTTGCTCACTCTAAGGCAGATGATGTATGTAGGATTTTATTTTTATTTGAATAAAAAGACATAAAAGTCCTTAAGGATAAATATGAAATCCTTACCCTATGCTTAAAAAGTTATGTACGAAGGAAAGAAAATAAAAAAGGAAAATAAATTTTATTTTTCTTCTTTTATTTTCCTTCCTCATATTTGGATAAAAAATGAAGAAAAGAAAATAAATTTTATTTTTTCTCCTCATGTTTGGATAAAAAGGGGGGTAAGAAAATTATTATCTCATAAAGTTTCTATTTTACCCTTCATTTAAGAAAATAAATAATATTTACTTACTAAAATAAATTAGAGAGAATAAAAAAATTAAACAAGAAAACAATATATCAATATTAAACATAACAAAATCACTATTTTTAAAGTTATAATTGTTCAATTTTTCATATTAACTAAATAATAATAGATATAATCTTAATAAATATTATCATATACTTATATTAAATACTAATTCAAGAAATAATACACTATTTTTAATTTGTTATGGGCAAAATTGTCAATGTATGAAAAATTGCTTATCTCTCATATTTTTGAAGAGAAAATAATAAAGGTAAAATAATTTATTTTCTTTCCCTTCATAATTTTCTGTTTTTCCGAAACTAGAGAAAATCTTATTCCTCCTTTATTTTTCTCTCCTCTTTATTTTGCTATTTTCCAAACACTGGATTAAGGATATAAACAAAAAGACCTATCATCTCTTATAGTCAGTTTTTATTCACATTAACTGAGCTAAAAATCGAAAATTTAAAATTTATAACAGAACCAAATCACATTTAAAAATAATTGAGCCAAACTGAAGTGATCAAAAGTTTCAATTCGATTTTGCTCACTTTGCATAGACATGGCATCCTACTTTTTATAATCCAACTCTGTCGAACGACAGATCATCCTGCCCACCAACGATGGCCACGTGACATGGCGGCCATTGACATGCAAACAGCATGAGCAACTCATCGAACTACTTGAATAATTTTAAAAACAAAAACAAAAAACAAAACTCATCAAACTACATGCGTTTGATGTCAAGGACGAAGCAATTAACCTATCTAGTAAACCAAGGCCTTCACCACCAATGTCTTCATCTATTCAACTACATGCAAACTTCTCTTACTGTCTCTCTCGATTCTTGCGTCTTTTGTCTAGTCCTCAAATCATGCTCCGCCGCCAACCGCCCTCAACTGGACACCGCCATCCATTCCCATGGCGTCAAAACGGGTCTCCCATCAAACCCATTCGTTGCCAGCGCTCTCGTCGATATGTACGGCAAATGCGTGTCTGTTTCCTCCGCCCGAAAACTATTTGACGACATTCCTCCACGAAATGTGGTTGTTTGGAATGCCGTCATGTCGCATTATACGCGTTCTAATTGTGTTGGTGATGCTTTGCGTCTGTTTGATGAGATGGATTTTGTGCCTGATGTGTCTACTTTTAATTGCAGTGTGGTGGGGGTGGAGGTGAGCCTGTAAAGGCTGTTGCATTTTATTGGAGGATGAGGGAATTGGGTCTGAAGCCTAATTTAATCACACTTCTTGCTTTATTGCCTGCTTGTGTAGGGATAGGAGCTTTGAATTTGATTAAAGAAATTCATGGGTTTTCGATAAGGAATGGTATTGATCCGCATCCCAGTTGAGGAGTGGCCTAGTGGAGGCTTACGGGCGATGCGGGTGTATTGTTAATGCGAGTAATGCGTTTTATGGTATGCAGGAAAGGGATGTGATTGCATGGAGTAGTTTGATATCAGCGTTTGCGTTTCATGGGGAAGCAAGAAATGCACTTGAAATATTTCGGCAGATAGATTTGGCGAAGTGCAGCCTCATGAGATTACTTTTCCAGCAGTATTGAAGGCTTGTAGCCATGCGGGATTAGCTGATGAGGCTGTGGTTTACTTCACAAGAATGCGGGAAGATTATGGCCTGCAAGCTAGCTGTGATTACTATTCTTGTTTGGTTGATGTTTTGAGCAGAGCAGGGACGTTGCATGAGGCATATGAGGTCTTAAAAGAAATGCCAGTACAGGGGACTGCGAAAGCTTGGGGTGCTCTTCTTGGGGCTTGTCGAACCTATGGAGAAGTGGAGTTGGCAGGGAATGCTGGGAGAGCTTTGTTTGAGATCGAACCTATTAATCCTGCCAATTATGTACTATTTGCTAGAATTTATGCCAGTGCAGGGAGAAATGAAGAAGCTCAGAGAATGAGAAGAGAAATGAAAGTGAGGGGAGTGAGGGTAGCTCCTGGCAGTAGCTGGGTGGGGTAATGCCTTATTGTAAGATAGTACCACATGATTCTTTAAAGACGTCAATCAAACTGGAACTTTCTTTAGAAGGACAAACAGATTTAGCACATTGCTTTTTGACCCTGTCAAAGCTTCCTTCTTTTAGGAGCGTTCAACTGCTAAAACCATCATTTAGATGACCTAATTTAATGATGTGAATGATAGAAGCTTGCATTTCTTTTATGATGTAAATAAGCTATCATATCAACATATTTGACATCAAGTGAATGATTGAAAATACACACCTTAAGTTTGGTTTGATTGGTTGTACATTTGACGAAAGACCTTTAGGTTCTTAGTTCAACTCTCTCCACCTTCGTTATAGTATAATTAAAAAAAAAAAAAAAATGATTCGGTTGGGAACTGTCTATATTTAAATTGTTGCTTCAATTATTTACTTGACCTTCGGAAGAACAGAAATGAAATTAAGTCGGGATTTTGGTAAATGCTCCACTGTATTTTGCAGCTGGCAGAAAATATGATGAAGGGAAATCATGTGCGACTATGTTTGGAGATATCCAGCCGTTTAGGAGCTCTTTTAAGTTATTATTCATCAATTGTCATATTTATTTCATGCTAGAGAACATGAATCAATAGCAACTATTTTGATGAAAAAGAAAATATAAGACCAACACCTAAAAGTACATTATCATGCTAGAGAACATAATGCCAAATGGATGCCATTATTATGCTTAATAGATATACCATTACTTGTAGTCCAACACCTAGTTACAATTTTCAATATCTAAAATTACATTTCAGTAAATATCATTAAAAAAAAAAAAAGTGTTGTCCAAATGAGTTTTGAAAACATATGAAATTTTGAAGCTTATAATATATTTATAATATATGTTTAATGCAAGAGATAAAGCAACCGGGCATTTAGTCTAGTGGTATGATTCTCGCTTTGGGTGCGAGGGGTCCCGAGTTCGATTCTCGGAATGCCCCTTCGGTTTAAGTTGCTGCACTTTTCTCAGTATTGGTTTTTAAACTCTCGACTCTCGTCGTTGTCTCCAACCAATCCTGTCAGAGCAATGACCCAAAATGTTATTATCAATGTTTTTTAAAATTGTACCAAAGTCAAATTGGTTTTGTAATCAGTTTTTCAGTCTGTTTAATTGATTCAATTGGTTTTATAACTGATTTATATTTGGATAAATTATAAATTTAGTGATTAAATTTTTAATTTTTTATATTTTAGTGCATAGAGAATTTTTTTTGTTTAATTAAATATTTGAATTAATGAAATTATTTTCAATGTGGTGTTTTATATGATCTGATCGAATAAAAATTGTATTTTTGTTACATTTATTTGACCTGATATCAAATTTTATACATTATTTTAACTAATTATATATTTGAAATTTGGATACAAAATTTTTCACTTCAAATACATAATTTATGTTTTTTTTACTTGTATATATTTAAACAAATTCTATAATGATAAAAATAGAATTTATTTAAATATATATATAAAAAGTAAAAATAAATAAATATGTAATTTCAAATATATGTATTTGCTTATCAAATTTAATATTCTATTCAAAATCACTTTTTTTAAAAAGTAAATTTTTAGAAAAGTAATTTCAAGAATATAAAATTCTTGTATTTAGTTGGATATAAATTTTTTAAAAATTCAAAATTAATGTATTTGATTTATACATAGGATATAGTTTAAAGAAATTAACTTAAATTATTATCACACTTTTAATGTAATTACATATTTATTTAAGTAATTTACACAATAAATATTATACAATAAAGTTTATTATAGTAATTAATTTAATATAAAATATAAATATTATTAAATAGTACTAAATAATGATTCTCTTATCCTAAAGAATATTTAATAATTATAACATACCAATGGTTCAAAATATGTAATGTGTAATAAGAAAATTCAAGAAAACATAGATATAATCCAATTATTCAATAAATTAATAAGAGATTTTAATTTTTTATAGCTCATAATTATTTTAACTAAAATCAAATGATAATCTATATTAGGGTTATTTTAACTTATGTTTTAATTTAGTAAATAAAATTATATATGAGATTGTATATCCATATATTATATTAATTATGGTATATATATATATATATATATATATATATATATATATATAATTTATATAATTTATAATAGTTATAAAAAAATAATTTTTTTTCATTCATTGAGATGAGAAAATACTTTCTCATATAAATGAAAAAAATAATAGGAATTCACATATTTAGGAATATACTTTCTTGAAAATATCGCACTTTCGTGTAAACTAAATACTGAAATTTAATATTATGAACTATTTTTCTTTCAGAATATGGTGACCTAACATTTTCTAAGATTAAATTAAGATATATCAGTTACAATCAACAATCCAAAACATATAAATCTCTTTAATATAAACTCTCTTCACACAAAAAAAAATCTTCAAAAACGTCAATAAATTCTTATTAATAAAAAAAACCTTTAATTATTTATCAAGTTAAAGTTATATAAAAAAATTAAACAAATCAAAAAAATTTTAAATTAAATAAAAATTTAAGATAAACTCTAACAAAAACATAGCTTAAAGTTTATGACTAGGCTTTCGCAATAAGCTTTCGTCCAAAACGTGGGGGGGCGGCGGCGGCGAAGCGATGGAGGTCTCTGTTTTTTTTTTTTTTTAACATTTTATTATGACGCCTGATCTAACAAATTAAAAATCATTTTGATTGGGCATTGCAAAAAAAATATCGACATCTTACGTGCTAACAATAATTATTGGTATCACAAATTATGATACTTGTACTCTAAGTGAAATGATTATATATAATTTAAAAATGTGGAAAGGGGAAAAAGGTTTTGAGTCTGATTTTTTTATTTAATATTATATGTATTATAGTAAGAATTATCATTTTTTAGTGAAAATTATGAAAAATAATTATTTTTATCATGTAATCCATAATATTAGTCTGAGTTATTAAATTCTTTTAAAAAATAATAGAAAAATTTACCCAAAAATACAGAACTGTAATTGGATATTATTGTTAACCACGAGTCGTAGTAGGCAAAACACACCATAGATGTGAAGAGCCTTAAATTTAGTTAAATCCATTTTGTAGTGCAACCCATGTATCAACAGTTGCAGCCACTCAGTCCGTTGAACAATTCAGGATGCCTGCAAGTGCCAAATCTTGCTGGCGTCAACGCTAGAGAAGTTCTAAAGATGGCTTCTGACAAAGTTGAGTTCCACGGGCTAGTTCTTCCTCTTCTTAATAGGAACACTAGGCTTATTTAGTGCTGCGTTAGGTCTTTTTTTTTGGAATTTCTTTATATTAGCTATTCCTTTTGCCGTCTGCCCTTTATCAACGTTAATATTTCCCCTTTGATTTTAATCCGAATTCAATGTGATTTTCGGATACTGAATGATTTCAACTCTTTCTCTCTCTCTCTCTCTCTCTCTCTCTATATATATATATATATATATAGATCGAGAGTGAACTTAGTTAACCCGTTGAGAGGGCATATGCCGTTGCTAAGATAAAGGCCATGTTGTTAGAATTTTTTATGTAGACTAATATTAATTATTATTTTATTTTATTTTTTTATAAAATAGATTGAATAATATAATTTATTAATTAGTGGGTAATTTCAATTAAATTGTGATCAAATGAGTTATAAGCTTATGATATTTTTAGTGGGTCGATATGAAAGACGGTCATGTATAGACCTAACTTAACATAGCCTTGTGATGAGTGGAGCTGTTAAATTCATTATAAATAAGCTAAGTATCATCTTCTGCCCTTCAACCCTAATTCTAGCCGTTACACCCATTTGTAGCCGCCTTAAGAGAATGTCAAAAAGAGGAAGACTTAATTATCGATTTTCATTATTTTGATTTATTTCTTTGTGTTTAGTTTTAGTGGTTGAAATTATGGCTCAAAACAATTTCGAATTTAATGAGCAAACATGTACAAAATTCATTTATGCTTAATCTATTGATTGGTGTTCTAAATTCAAGTACTATATCTGAAATAAATTCTTACAAATAGTATCAGAGTCTGATATTGTACATGATTTATAACTCTAAATATTTTGCATTGATAATTAAATTATGAGTTTATTTAATTATTTTATCCGATGAAGAGATTAATTAAAAAAAACTGCACAAATTCGTTGAAGGAACGTTGGTTTGGACCATGAAGTTGGATGAGGCTATGGCTTTCATAGGAGTAAGCTTATTTGTCTATGTCTAAAAGGATTGCTTTCTTAAAATCTGACTTTTTATGCTTTTTCTTTTTAATAAACTTTGTTGAATTGGGTTTTGATTTAATTACTATAATGAATTTGTTTTTTCTTCTCGTTTTTTGTTAACTATTTTTGAATTTTTGATGTGATTGGATGGAATTGGTACTGTTGTATCTATGGATTCTAATTTTGGGATAGGATTTTATTCCGATTTCATATTTGATTTGATGCTCATACTATCTAAGATGTGCTACAGAAGTATTTTCCAATTAAAGGTTGAAATTTTATTGCAATCTGAGTGCATATATTTATCCATATTGGGAAAAGCTTAGGTCAGCGTGCTTGTAGGCATGTATGAATCGCACAAAAATCAGTAGCACTTTCTGCATTATGGTTTTTGTTTGAAATACAAACACCACAATGGAGGAAATTATGATTTTTCGCCTATGAATATGTGACTTTCTTCCTTGCTGACAAGCGGGGAAAGAATTAATGGCCCTGGAGTGGTGCTGGTTAATGGATGCTTTCAAGGTATGAGTAGAATTTCGAATGAACATACCGAAACAGGAGAGGAAAAGGATGTTGATTGACGCATGTTTTGATGCTGATAAATTTTTTTTTGTTGGATCCCTAGGGAAATGCTTCTTTTGTTGGATAGTTTATATATAATTAATTGTCTGTTTGTAATTTAGTAATATTAGATTTGTAATAAAATAAATAAATAATAAATATTTTATTTGTATATATATGAGATAATAATCATATATTTAAAATTAAGGTACATTGGGTTTAGTACCTTACATAGGTTTAAAATATATATTGGCGTTTGATAGGTATTTTAAATGGGTTTTTATTAATCTCCAATTAAAAATAATTTTATAAGTTGATATGGGCGTACTACCAAAATGGAATATCTATTGAAATTCGTAGAATTATTTTTAATTTTTACAAAGAGATAATTCTGAATTAATGTATATAATAGTTTGTCCGAATGGGGTCATTAGATGCATTGATTTTATGAATGGTTGTTGGAATGAAACTATTTGTATTAAGAGTTGCATTAGTCTAGAGAGTTTGTCTACCTAAAGGGGATAGATTTCTCAAAAACTAGTGTAATCTCAATTTTGTGCCTCATAACTAAAAATTCTATTATATATGCATGTTATGCCTAAATAAGAATATGTAGTGATGTCATAATTTTCTAGATTATGTAAATTACAACTTTAATTTGTACGTAGCTCAATTTTAATGCACTCTTTATTTTGTCTCAAACAATCTCTTTTAGTCTCAACAATAATATTGTGACTGTTAAACTAGTAACTAACACAAACTTTAAGAAGTGAAAAGATGACATTCTTCTTTCTATTGATTTTGAGAATCTAGATATTTGTGTGGACTGCATAAGACGTAAATTGATTAAGACTAAAAGAAAATATGCTAATAGAAGTTTAGATCTTCTAGTGATTATTCACATTGACATTAGTGGACCTCATTCACCTACTATTTGTGGCAATAAATTTTTTATTACCTTCATTGATGATTTTTTTCATTATGGCTATTTATACTTGATAAAGGGGAAATCTGATGCCCTTGAGATGTTCAAAATTTTCAAAACTGAAGTTGAGAAACAATTAAGAAATGTTACTAAAATTATGAAGTCTGACTGTGAGGGTGAATATTATGGAAAATATGATGAGACTGACAACAAATGGGATCGTTTGCCAAATATTTGCAAGAGTGTGAAATAGATGCATAATATACCATGTCTGGTAGTCCTGAACAAAATAGTGTCGTTAAAAGGCACAATCATAATTTGAAGGTATGATGAGGAGCACGATGAGTAGGTCTAACTTATCTGAATTCTTATGGAGTGAGACTATTAAAATTGCCCTTTATATTTCAAACCGTGTCTTTAGTAAATCTATACCTGAAACACCTTTTGAGTTGTAAACTGGTAGAAAAGCTAGTTTATACAATTTTCGTGTTTAGGATTGTGTTGCTAAGCTTAGAATATATAATCCAAATGAGGAAAAAAAACTGACCCTAAAACTACTCATTGTTTCTTTATTAGGTACCCAACTCATTCTAAACGATACAAGTCCTATTATACTACACATGGCACAACGATTGTAGAGTCCATGACTGCGAAGTTTTTTAGAGATGGATATTATTAATCTAGACATTTCTCAATCACCTATTCATGATGTACAAAGTGAAACTGCAACCATTCCTTTACCTTCATCTCATGAAAGATTATAAGGGTTCTTGTTTAAGTACGTGGTGGATGTGAAGGTGCAGTTGATCTTCTTCCTCTTATTGAGAATCCATCAGAGTCTATTGTAGTTGAAGCATTACCTATTAAAAGGTCTATTAGGTGAAAAAGTTAGCAATTCTAGATGATTATGAGGTTTATCTTAGTGAAGGTGATTGTCATATAAGTCACGTTGTTGATTTTGTATCTTATGATGAGACTGTTAATAGTGTTAATTTTGATTTGTGGATTGATGCTATGAAAGATGAAATGACATCAATGAGTTATAATGGAGTTTGAAAACTGGTGGAACTTCCTTCTAATCATAAACTCATAGGTTGCAAATGAGTATTTGAAACTAAGAAGGATTCTAAAGGAAATGTTAAGAATTTTAAAGCTAGATTAGTTGTTATGGGCTTTACACAGCGTGAGAATATTGATTATAATGAGACTTTTTCCCCTATTTCCTCTAAAGATTCCTTTAGAATAATTATGGTCTTAGTTGCTCATTTTGATTTAAAGTTGCATCAAATAAATGTCATGACAATATTCTTGAATGGTGATCTGGGTGAGAAAATTTACATGGTGCAACATAAGGGTTTTAAGGAAAGTGGTCAAGAACACTTGGTTTGTAAGTTGAAGAAATCTATATATGGTCTCAAACAACGTTCTCGTTAATGACATCTCGAATTTGATGAGGTAGTCACTTCAATTGATTTCATAGAGAATAAGATAGATCAATACATTTATCATAAGATTAGTGGAAGTAAATTTATATTTCTTATTGTCTATATTGATGATATTTTGCTAGTTAGTAATGATATGGGGATGATTTCTTGGACTAACTAGTTACTCTCTAAGACTTTTGATATAAAAGATCTTAGAGAGACATTTTTTGTCTTGGATATTAAGACTCGTTGTGATCGGTCTCATCATTTATTGGGTCTTTCTTAAAGGGCCTATATTGATCACGTGCTTAGTAGATTCAATATACAATCTTGCAAATATGGTGATATTCTTGTTGTGAAAAGAGATAAATTTAGTAAGGAGTAATGCCCTAAAAGTGATATAGAAAAACAGGCTATGAATAATATGCCTTGTGCTAGTGCTATTAGTAGCTTATTGTATGCCTAAGTGTGTACAAGACCAGATATTGATACATTGTTAGTGTTCTTATTCGATATCTTTCTAATCCTGGGTGAGATCATTAGGTAGTTTCTAAGAAGGTAATAGGATACTTACAAAAGATGAAGGATTATATGTTGGTTTATAGGCAGGTGGATGATCTTGAAGTAATGGCGTATTCAAACTTTGTTTTTACAGACTGTCAAGATGATATGAAGTCCACTTCTGGTTATATTTTTATGTTTATTGTTGGTGTTGTTTCTTGAAAAAGTGTTAAACAAACACTTATAGTTTCTTATACTATGCAAGTTGAGTTTGTTGTTTGTTATGGTGTTAGTACACAAGCTATATAGTTGAAGAATTTTATTTCTAAGTTGCTTATGGTCTATTCTATTACTGGGTCACTTCGAATTTATTGTGATAATAATATTGTTAGTGTTTTTTTCTAAGAACATTAAAAGTTCACGTGATTCTAAGCATATGAAGATTAAATATCTTACAGTTAGAGATTTAGTGAAGAAATGAGACATTGAGATTTAGTACAATAGTACTGATTTGATTTTAGCTGATCCTCTAACTAAAGGACTTAGACCCATAATTTTCAAAAAATATGTTAGTGATATGTGTGTTGTAGAGTTTTTTGATATGTTTGGCTAGTGAGAGCTTTATGCTTGTAATTGAATGTCTAAGTTAAATAATTTCGCTAAATTTTCTATTCATATATATTTGTTTATATGAGTTAAGTATTTTGTGGTTGTTTGTTATGCATATGTGCACATTCAATACATATATATAACATATTATGAGTTATGCTTGATGTACTTAAGATTAGTGTAATTATCTTAAGTTATATTAATTAGTTTTTAATTGTGTTTCTGGAAATAAAGGCTAAGACATATATTGTGTGTATTTTCAAAATAGAGACAAAAGTCTTATTACGAAATGTTGTGAATTTTTCTTGTTCATTTGAACATGTGTCAAAGAAAAATATTTAGAAGACTGACAATGAAAATAGTGTATTGGTCACATGTGAATGCTATTTTTTACTACAGTCATATCGAAATCTAGATCGATTAAATTGTCAATATTTATGACTATAAATTTGTATTATATCAATAAGGAGTATAATTACAATCATGATCCAATATTGATAATTTAATGTGGACAATATTATGTTTAAAGTTTCATTCTATCAATAACTATATGTTTTCTAAAATTTTGTATTTGAGTTTAAAGTATTTAGTTCGAAAGTCGTATTGAAATATATATATATATATATATATATATATATTAAAAATATAAAAACGTCATATTTAATATTGTCAAAGTGGGAGAATGTTAGAATTTTTTATGTTGACTAATATTAATTATTGGTTTGTTTTAATTTTTTATAAAATGGATTGAATAATATAGTTTATTGATTAGTGGTTAAGCCCAATTAAATTGTGATAAAATGAGTTATTAACTTATGACACCTTTAGTGGGCGATATGAAAGATGGTCATATAAAGACCTAATTTAATATGAACTTGTGATAGGTGAGCCTGTTAAATTCATTATAAATAGGCTAAGTCCCCTCTCCAGCATTTCAACCCTAAACCTAGCCGTTATACCTATTTGTAGCCGTCGTAAGAGAAGATAAAAAATAGTAAGACTTAGCCTTCAATTTCCATCCTTCTGATCTATTTCTTTGTGTTTAATTTCAGTGGTTGAAATTAAGGTTTAAAATAATTTTGTATCTAATGCGCAAATATGTATAAAATTCATTTTTGCTTAATCTATTGATTGGTGTTCTAAATTCAAGTACTAGATTCTGAATAAATTCTTACACTTGCATGTATTAATGTAATTTTGTTTTTCATCTTCTGCATTTTTTTTTATGCGCTTGTGTTCGTGAACTCGCTCGCATGTGCTAGTAGTAAAACCCATGTATATTGTTGTAGAATGAAGCCAAGATTATATTGGCTCAGCTTGAATGATCACTGGTGTTATGAGTCCGGCTAGTTGCCAAAAATATATTTCAATACTTAAGTTAATGATATACTAGAGAAAAATAGTGAACGAATGCAATTGCTTAAAAATACCTGGTGAAACTTCTTATATAGCGTTTAGGGAGAATTGTTTCTTAATTAGAGTAAAACCTAACTCTTTTTGTTTAATAATTATTTTTTAATGAGAATTATTTTCATAGATAAAAGAGAATCTTCTTGATAAGAGATTTCTTTTCAAGATGAGATGCATATTAATTGTCCATTAGTGAGCCGAGTTAAGATGGTCAATGAAATTTTGACCCTTGTTGTGCGCTGAGCTAATATTGCTCATTAGACCTGATCATTGAGACCGAGTTGAGCCTTTTATATTCTTAGGCCTAGTGTATATGTACTTGGGCATTATCAATCACGCAGAAGAAGCAAATAAGAACGGTTTTTTCTTCTTCTTCTTGTATTCCAATGTCATTGTCCAGTGTCACCATTCTCATTTTCTCGTGCCCACTGCAAAAGCAGCAATTATTCATTACGATCATGTGATGACTAGGAGAAGTTTGTAAAAGTATATTTGCTTCAAAAGTGCACAAGAATAGCATCATCTCTCGAGACTAGTTGTAATTAGATAACACAGAAATTTATTACCTACTATTGATGATCTCAAATACACTTTTTTAAAATTCCAACAAAAGGTTCAAAAGGGTTATGGTCACCTTGATCGAAGAAAATAAAATCTCGACCCAGTCAGCAATTGCGTTGGAAGTACAATCACGCCATCTGCGCAACCAGCGCCTGGAGAATGGACGTCAAGTAGGGAAATGATATTAACTAAGTTTTTTTATTTTTAATATTACAATTTAAGTTATTTGTAAGAGTATCAAATTCATTCTTTACAATTTTAGTCATTCTATTTTTCTATACGACACTTAATTTATACTCTTTAATAATATTTAGTAGAATATAATGAAATATAGCTTCAATAAACTATTAAACTAAAATTTCTTTTAATTATATTTTATTACATTCTACGAAACATTAACTTTGAATTTTTTACTCATTGTCTATCAGTTACTGTTCATATTCTAAGGTTAATTTAATTTGTTTATAATATTTTTTTTGATTTGGTGAACACTGTATTACTATATATAGTATAGACAGTATTATGTTACAATATTGTATTATTGTAATTTTTAAATATTTAGACAATAATTCTATTATTGTATTTAATTATTTATTATTTTAAATAATTCTATTTTTAATAAAATTAATTGAAATAATTAATACATTATTACACATACAATTTAAAATTTATATAAGAACACTATATATATATATATATATATACACACGTCATTGTAAAATTAGTGATATTAATTTTATCTTAATTGATTTTTACCTTTTTATCTTAATTAATTAATTAATTTGTATAACCTCGTGAACCATGTTTAGAATAGGATTTGGCAAGCCGCCCAACATGTATTAATTTAATCATTTGGAAATTCATCTTGCGCCTTCCTAATTAATGTCTAGCTACTAGCACCATGCCTATCGAAGGTATGTAATGGTACTGTTTGCAAAAACAATTAAATTTAGCATGGATAGTTAGATTCCACTAGTGGATACCACCTTCCACCTAGTTGCAAAAGAAAAAAACTATATCATTCATTAATTGTAGTCTTTTCTTATATATATATATATAAACTCTGACTAGAATTTGAATTCGAGAATTTCATAATGTTAGAGATGACTCTAATAATATATTAAACAAAAACTTATTGATTTTTTTTGAAAGGTTAAGAGCTTATAGACATATATAATTTAACTTTATAAGGTAATAATATTTCCTAATTCTTTTGTTTATTGAAGATCGCTTGCCTCAATATTGAAGCTACATACAAGACAATGATTATTGCCTACGATAACCCAGAAAAGAAACACTCCTTATAGAATATACATTGATGAGATTTTACTTATAAGTTGATCAGATACTTAAATTTACATATACATATATGTATATTGCTTGATAATCTTCGTGAATAATCTATAACTTCAGTCTATTTTCATGACCATGTACTGGTATATAACCAGATGTAGACGTGGTGTTAAAACCCGGTCAAGAGTGGAGCATATAAAAGTGGCTTCAAACACGAGGAGACAGGAAGAGTGAGAAACTTAGGGAGTGCCATTCTCAACCAATGATGAAAGTACAGCTTGGGGCCACTTGCAAATGACACGAAACTCGAGGGAATTTTGCTTTCTCACTCGAAGCTTCAAATTTCGGGCCCCGATCACGGCCCACATTTCCGCAGTAAAATCTTTATTTTATAAAGAGTTGCTAAATATTTCTTTATATTACTTTCTCATTACTGTTATTTTATTACAATGACACATTATATAATTTAAAATATAAATCTTTATTATATTTTTAAAATAATATAATTTTTAACACTTTTTATTTTTTTATAATATTATTTAATTAGCATATCAATAATTTCATTAAAAAGGAGCATTGTTTCTGTTAATAAGAAAATAAACCCTTTTAGCACTAATAGTAATAATTCATCCAATTACATACTCACCAACCTCCAATCTCTAGAAAGTAGACATATGCAAACAAAATTAATAAAAAGTTAATTATATATATATATATATATATATATATATATATATATATATATATATATATATATATATATATATATATATGTTTTAATTAATTAAGCTAACCCCAAAAAAAAAATCACTACCATATCTTCCTCGATAAAACAACAAAAATCCTAGAGCTTTGAATGTCTTAAAACAAAGACACCAAATTAGGGAAAAGCACGAAACAAGATGACAACATAAACAAGACAGAAAAACATACTATGGCAGTCATTTTTGGACTCTTAAAACTTCTCATTCACACGCACTTCTCCTCCTTGCTGAGCTCAAGTCAATGAAATCTTTAAGACCACCATGTAACAGAAAGAAGCATGAAAAAATAAACTCTCCATCAAAGGCGTACCAACGTATTAATTATATCGGAATTAGATAATATTACACCAAAGGATTAGTCCTGGACGATCCATAACCGTTCATCATGCCAGGCCATGATGATCCCAAGTTGTTTAGGTACCCAAATGTGTCTTTTCCACCATCTGAACATCCCTGGTCTTGCCATTCAAGGGCCAAGAGCTTGGTGTTTGGCTTTTCATCGATACTATTTCGGTCATCATTTTCCTGAAAATGATGATGATGATGATGATCATATGGAAGCATTAACCTTTGGTAAGTTTCCGCGAAAGTACCATTGTTCCCATCAAGGGTAGATATCCCGAATGGAGATGATGAGCAAAGACCATGAAAATTTGGAGCTAACCCATGATGATGATGGTGATGATGAGTCATATCCCCAAGCCCACTAATCATACCCATCTCATTGTGATTTCCCATAAAATCATAGTTCCTTCCCACTATAGCTTCTAACTTACTCTCCATAAAATCAATTGGCCTAGGATTTTCATGATCAAGCATACCAATATTATACTTGCTGTCCATGAACGTATTAGTAGGGTTAGCAAGAATGTTATTAAGGTGTGAAAACTCGACTTGATCTGGAAATGAGAGGTGAAGATCAGTAGCAGATGATGATGAACCAATGTTGTGACTAATGGGTTGCTGTTGTTGTTGTTGATCATTACTAGATTTTTTAGCAACTTTCTTGTTCTTTCTACATCCACCACCAACAGGGATGTTCCTTAAGGTGCCCCCTTTGGTCCAATACCTTCTGCATGTCTTGCAGAAGTACCTTGGTTGAGATAAGCTGTAGTTGTTGTAGTAGCAAAATTTGGTGTGTGTCGAATCACACCTTGGGCACTTGAGCGCTTGGTCATGCTGGGGCCTAAGCCTTCTCTCTATTAAGGGTCTTGAGCATGTGAGCATATCACCAGATGGTGAAGAAGAATCCATTCCAGCCTCCTCGTGAATCGTGCCCTGACACAATTAAAAAAAGTAAAAAATTATGGGAATTTTGTCAGAAGTTCATTCTTGTCAGTATGTTACAATAATGCAAGTGTACATGTCTAGGGAATTAAAAAAAAGAATGGAAAAATTCTTTGTCCTAGATAGCAAGATATCAATAATTTATGCAAAAGACTACTCATTGTCCTCCTAGTACATGGACAGAAGATAAGAAGCTTTAAATAATGTACATATGGTTTTCCAAATTTGTGAAAACCAGATGATCGCCCAGTTCTTCATATCTCTCTCGTACATTATTTAAGATTTCTAAATTTCACATGTAAAAAGAAACAAAATAATGTACATTTCCATCAACTTTGAGGTCTACTTTCAGTTCCCAATGCCATACTGAAAACATAAAAAGACTAGATTTCCACTAAATTCATTCCATTTTAAGACTTTCTTTTTCTTTTTGGTTTACTTGGACTTCAACAAGGGTTCAAAACTCATCAACCTAAAAAGCAACTCCCAGCGCTCATACCATTGTAGTGGCTAACTCTCAATGCAGTTGTTGCAGAAGTAATGAGAACAAAATGTAGGTACTCTAAAATGGCAATAGAAAAAGAGTACATAAATATATATCCAAATCCATATATCACAGCTTACCTGCAGCCAATCAGTGGAATCCATGCAAACTTGCAATGAAGTAAGACTCATTATGCCAAACCAAATTACACCAGAAACACGCACACGAGCTATTGCAGCTATAGATCACCAAACACAATTCCCTTGACGGAAAGCGCACATAAAACTTCAGTAGTATTTCATATTGGCTAACCATGAAAAAACAGAGACAATAGGACTCTATTCTATTTGTAACAGAGATGGAGACGATAGGGAATGAGATTGGCAGTGTCATGTAGGAAATGGAGGGGTGTGGTCTGTGAATAAGAAGGGAAGAAAAAGGCACTACTCCTACTCCCTACTCGTCGCTACCTGCACCTACGGTCCATACAACAGTCGGTGGGCTTGACATTCGTGGGTCCCTACTCTGTCTGTCCAATGTTGTGACAACGGGGCCACCACAGCAGCTTAGACTAAATCTGCTTTCACTAAAATTGGACGGTCCAGATGTTATCGTGGGAGATGGGAGGGATACGTCAGAGATCGCGGCTGAGTCGTCACTATATATAAAGGGCTGTGTTTGACGTGACAGAAGCTGAGAATATAATTTTATGTATAAATTTTTTTTTTGCAATTTTTCGGGGTTTTCGAGAAAGAAGGCATACCGAAAGAGCACTCCACTTGAGGGCCCGAACGAGTTGGACCCACTCGCTCTCTTCCTACAAGCAAAGGATCGATTCCCCCACCCCCCTACTCACGTGCTTTTTCCACTTCCCACCTGTGCCACGTTTCCAGTTTCTAACCTCGGGCGTGCCAAGTGGATCAGTCCAACCCAACTCAATTCAGTGTCCATGAACTTAAGCAAGAATTTTCAAGGACATATATCGTACACTGAAGTAGTACATTTTATATTTCTGAATATATAGCAAATTTTTTCTAAAATTATAAAGAGTAAATATTATTATTTTATGAGAGATAATGCACTATTTTTTTTTCTATACAGCCAGCTCATTTAAAAGTTTCTCGAAATTTTATTATGAAAAATTTCACTTAAATTGCATGGTTAATCATATTATGTGGTTAGATTATACTTTTATTAATAAGACCAAGAACGAATTCTCTGTGCATGGACCGAGCTCATATGTGAATTGACTCATGATTCATCGTCAAGGTAGTAATTCACATATTTGAAAGTTTTGGTTTTCAGAGTTAATTTTGATAATAAGTTTATTTGCTTCTCCCCCTCAAACCAAAGCTTTTAAAGAAAAATGTTTTTGCAATTCAAAAATGTTTCTTTTAAGAAAATTGTTCAAAAGTTTCAAGCTCATTTTTACAATTTTTTAAAAAATTAAGAAATTCTTTTCACTTTAAAAATATATATTTTGTACTTTTTAACTTTATTAGATGAGGAATTTATTGCGTCTGCTATAAATTTAAGGTCATGTTTAATAAGGTTTGGTGATACCTTATTAAAAAAAGTAGTTTTATAGCTTAATAATTATTTACTTCAATATTTATTATAATTGTATATATACAAAACAAAAATTTATAAATAAGTTTTTATATTTTTTATACTTATATGTTTTTCTCATATTTCATTTCTTATATTTTTGAAAAATGTCTTTTATCTACACTTGTTTTCGCGTTTTTCATTTTCATGCTACCTAATTTTTTTCTTTATTTATTAAGATTTAAAGGAATGAATTAAATGATATTGCATTTTCCTCATTTGTGAATTTTATTTTTTGATCTAACCAAATTAAATTACTAAAATAAAAATTGATACCCAGTAAAATTTTACTAAAGCCAAACTCAAATTATGTTGTGGATCAAATCAATTGCAACTTTTATCCTTACTTTAATCCTCTTTACATCCAGCAGTTTAGCAAAGCAAAGATTGTTGGAATTTCTTAATCACATCCTCTATAAAAACTTGATCATCATTCCATCACTTTAAGAAGGCAATCATAGTCTTTTTATTTTCACCTATCAAAAATTTCAACGTGTAAGTGAACAAATTTTAATTCAAATGAGAAACCATTGGGGAGGAGGAGGGAAGAAGAACTTACTGTTGTGGGTTATTTTTTGATTCAAAAAGGGGATCCAAATGAACCAAAATCAGATGATGCAGGAGGCAAAAGGGAAGGCAATGAGCCAGTGATGACATAGTTAGGCCTAGCGTGAGGAATACACTCCAAATGGAGAGGGCCCAAAAAGAACAAAGTGTCAGGTGAATAAAGTGCCCTACGCCCACGTTTCGTGGTACATCTGACAGTTCCTCCTTGCAAGGACGACTAGAGCATAAAGGATCAGATCTATATCTACGTAGCTAGCACTAATCGTCGGTCCCTATTCTTTTTAGGCACAGTGAACAAATGATCACTCCAATCATTACCATATAATCCCCATTTCAACTTCCTTCAAATTCTGTCATCTTGATCGCATTACTTTGTTTAGGAAATTGTATAGAAAGGAAAAAATAAAAAGAAAAAATAAATTTTATTTTTTGTTTTCACTTTTAAATAAAACATAATTAGAATTGCATGCGTATATCTCTGTATATACTAATATATAAGTAATATATATATATCAATGTATATATCAGTTTATATACTAATATAAATATCAATATTTATATATTTTTTTTCTTTGGTTGATTGATATATCGATATATTAATATAATACTGATATATATATATATATATATATAGGGAAAAAATTCTTTCTGGGCTAGCACATTTGTTGTTTTTGTTTTTACAGCATGGAAATTATTGTTTAACTAGCACGTTCATATGACACATTTCTTGTTTTACCATTGGAATTTTTTTTTTGGTTTATAGGAACATGGTTGTTGTTTTTTATTTTTCATTTTTGCAGAGAAAAATAGGAATAAAAATGTAAATTTACAAAAAATTATTTTTACTCTTTCATATTTTCTTTTCATTTTGAAAGGAAAATAAAGGAGGTAAAATAATAATATTTTTCTTCCTCTTTAATTTTTCTTTATTTTCCAAATAGAGGAAAATTCTTTTTCCCTCTTATTTTCTCTCTTTATTTTGATTTATCTCTTATTTTTCTTCGTCCCTAACACAAAGCTAATCTAAGCTTGACTCAAACCTGGGTTTCAACTTTCAAGTGACTCATGATTTGGTTCCAAAAATCATAAGATGGATGAGTTATCACAGACAATCAGCCAAAGAGCAGGGACACATTAATTTAATTTGTATTCATTTCATTTGTTGTCAAATATATATATAACTTACAGTTTTGTACTTGATTTGAATTCATTTCAAAAAAATTAATTTGAATTCAATTCGATTTAAAAGAAAATTTAAAATAATTTAAATTTTTTAAATTAAATTCAACTCAATTTATGAGTGAACTCGATATTGACATGACTCATATATCAATTTGAATGATCCATTAAATTATTAAAATATTTAAGTTTTATTGAAAGTTTGAAAACATTTTTTTATTTTTAAGCAAATTAAAATTATAAGTGATCTACTCTAAAAAATGACTCAATTTTTTTTATATATCTTGACTTACCTGAAAAAACGTGATCCAAAATAGATTTAGCCCAAAATAAGTAAATTCAAATCCATCCAATTTGACATGTTTATCTTTCTTTTAATTATATATATATATTTTTTTAAGTTACTATATTCATATCTATATCACAATATTTATGATATAAATCATACATGTCGGCATATCTCAAATAGTAAAACGCGTGAGATTCAATAGTTTCAATCATACCTTGCATATGTTTAGAGACATCCATTGCTTTTAGCATTTATTTAAAATTAGGCTTAATTCTGAATTTTTTTTAAAAAAAAGACAAGAAGTCATTATATTTCTATAGACACGTCACAAAGTTTAAGTTACAGTAAGTGAAAATCTGAGTTCTAAATCATTGTGTACAAGATATGTTAATATCCATGCAGTCGACGTATTAGAGATGAAGTTGTTATTAATTGGGCAAGTCAAAGGAGAATGTGAATGAAACTTTAGGCATCTTTTGAATCTAAAGATAAGATAGAATAGGAATAGTTACTAGCTGTATAGCTGAACACATTTGCCACCTTCTCCTTGCCTAGGCTACATGTAATTTCTTATATATATATATATATATATGCTTGTGGACCTAGAAGGATTTCTCACATCTTTACACTGACAGTGACAAAATTATTATGTTCAACTGTTCATGTCAAAAGGACTATGGCTATAAGATATTTTACTTCATCCATACGAAACTTCATCTGAGGCAGAGGAATTTTCCTCTACATGAGACTGGTCTCATTCTAGTTTCACGCAACAATTTCTTTTTTTTTCCCCCCTCTTGCAGACGTTTAACAGTTTTTTGGGTAGTTTTCGAATGGGTTTCCTATGGATACACATTATCATCTGTCTGTGTCAGATGACAAAGCATATATATGGCTATACAAGAATCAAATTCATGACAATATAAATTTTACTTTTATCTGGCTAATTATGGTATATAATCACAAATGTTTTCTGTTATAAATGAATTCAAAAAACACAAATCAAACAGATAAATATTCAAGTATCGAAAAAATATATTATTTATTTATTGTTGAAAATTTAAATTTGTTTGAATTATTTAAAGATATACCATGAATATTTACATACAACTTTATAATTATAATCCTTTTGCACTCCTAAAAAGATAAAGATGTAGATATTCTTTTATTAAAAAATAAACCATCGATTAAGATCTATCCTTGTCTTTTAATGAAAATTTGACACCTTTAAAAAGAAGATGATAAAGTTAAAAATTAATCTTGAGTTATAAGATATTTTAAAAATTAATCTTGAGTTATAAAATATTTTCTAATTATATCTAGTCAGTATAATTTGTTGCTCCTAATATATTTTCTTTCTTCCTCTTATTTTCTTTATCAGAAATTAAAAAGTATTAAAGTTTACTTAATTTATTTCCAACATTCAAAAATCTGCTGTATGCTTTTTTATAGAATTTGCATTGCAGAAAGCATATGTACAAAAGGATATAGAACATACAACACAGAACATCCATTGTCAATAAGGTTCAAAGGTCGGACTCAAAATTACATTGCACATTAGACTAGAGCCAAAGAACAAAGATGGATGGCAAAAGCTAGATAGTTCAAATTTCAAACAATCATGCGGCCATTATGCATAGAATCAAAGGGTTTCAAATTGAGTATATATGCAATCAGATTATTAGATTCTGATATGCTGGTCCTTGAGTTTGTCCATGGTCATGATAATGGTCAAACAATCCGACCTCGTAATCCGCGTAGTCAATCCGGCTCTTTTGGGCCTCTAACTGGGCTCCACCATAAGTTGCCTATCATCCCCAAAAGCTTTTGGCACGTGCATGGCAATTGTGCAATCAAACGGCAACTATTCCCCACAAATCTGTCAATGCATAGGACTATTTGTCTTGCCCAGAAGAGTTGCTCTATATCTGACGGCTCTTCTCGTTATTATGGCCATGCCAGACAATTGTAATGTTAGATGGTTAGAATCTATCCTGGTAGAATGTAATTAATACTTGTCTGATACTATAATAAATCATGTTTAAGCCCAAAAAATTCTTCACAAGATTTAGGAGGTAGAAGATGGTGTTTTCGCTCTATTTTTCCCTCCAATTTCTACCCACCATCTTCCATCTTAAATATATCAACTTCCCTCTTGAATCCTGATAAATAAATTAGTATTAAACCATTTTCATTTTTCTTTTGACTCATTAATTGTTATATTAATATTCATCAAACAATTAAATTTAATTTAGACAAATTAATATATATATATATATATATATATATATATATATATATATATATATATATATATGACATTATATTAGGTCCATGAACTTTGTCTCAGAGTCAATATCTGAAGAGGCCATTAAAAATTTTCTATTTCT
>CATIWR010689509.1:0-11062 GCA_949677035.1 Omphalea diandra | reverse complement strand
TTATAAATATAAAATATAAACTACAACTAACCATTCTTTACATCAATTAAATAAAAATAAAGTTTATATTGAAATATAATTTTTTCAGTTTATATATTTTTAAATAAGGTTATTTGAAATATTGTGGGACTCTCAAAACTTATATTCTTTTATATTCTCCAAAAATAAAAAAAACTCTATCCTTTCAAAAAATAAAACATGCAATATATTATAATATATTATATGTACAATATTATTATTTCTTTTTCATAGAAATACTATATACTTTTGCTATATTACTTTCTCTTTATTATAATTTTTTATATTATTTTCTCTTTATTATAATGATACGTGACAATTTAAAAATTAAATTTTCATTGAACTCCTCAAAATAGTATGATTTAAAATATAAATTTCTCTAGCAATTGAAAACTATAGCAATAATATCAATCACTTGTTATTATAATAGAGAGAGAAGATAAAGAGAAAATAATATAGAGAAAATATGTAGTATTTTGGAAATACAAAATGAGTAATTCTCACTCCTAGTTTTTTTAGCACCTATATTGTAGGTGAATAATCTTTTAGTAATATTGAAATTTTTATAAATTTAAATAAATATTGTATAATAATTATAAATATAAACTATAACTAACCATTATTTACATCAATTAAATAAAAATAAAGTATATATTGAATTTTTTTTTTAGTTTATATATTTTTAGATAAGGTTATTTGAAATATTTTGTGACTCTCAAAACTTCTATTCTTTTGTATTCTCCAAAAAAAAAAAAAAAAGCTATCCTTTAAAAAAATAAAACATGCAATATATTTTATGTACAATATTATTATTTCTTTTTTATTTATGATTTATGAAGAATTAAATAATCAAAATGTATTTGAGAACACAAAAAGAGTAATTCTCACTTCATTTCATTTGATCTCTAATAATAATATTTACTTTATTTTTCAATATTTGTGATGTTGCAATCTCAATTTCAATTTATGTTGAACCTTTAGGTACCAAACTTTGTTTTGATGAACACAAACAAGTTAAAAGGACTAACCTTTGCCTAAGTTATTTGTGTTAATTCTTGCAAGTATATCAATTCCTTGAACTAGGTTGATTGTGGATGAAACTATAATTGAAAGCTCTAAGTATTTGAGTGTGAAGATCGAAGCAAATCAAGCTTGACAATCTAACAAGTGTTGTTCTTTTTTCCAAAGGTGTTATAACCTTGGCAATGGGCATTGAAATCTTTTAACAGGAGTTGGAATAATATTCTAACATAAGCAAAGTCTTTTGGACTTCTCAATAGGTGTTGCTTTCTTCTAAAACAGGCGTTGGACAACTGCTCAGTTATAATTGTGTTCCTTGGTCCTCTAAACTGCTATTAAGATTTTGCACTAGGCATTGTTCTTGCACTCAACAGGCATGGTACTTTCTCAACAAGTGTTGGACTGAATAACTTTGATTGAGCTAAACTCTCAAGTCCTCGAAACAAGCATTGAAGATTCACCACGGGTGTTGAAAAAAGCTCTCCAGATTGAGCTAAAACTTATGGACCCTATAATGAGGCACACTTAAAAATGCAACAAACATTGAAGATGGCCAACATGTAGTGGATGTTCTGCAACAAGAATTGAAAAACTCTTCTAGTTTAAGCTACAAGCTCCAGACCCCTCAACGAGGGACCTTCATATCTCAACAAGTATTGAAGGTGCTACCAACAGGCATTGAAATTCCTCTAATAGCCATTGAAGCATTGTTGTAAAGTTTTGGAAAACATAGCACTAAGTTGTCATATTTTTGAAAATCTATAATGGGCATTATTTATACTTCAACAAGCAATGACATTAAAGCCAACATGCATTAAGAATATTCAATGACCATTGAAGATAGACAATTGTAATAGTCAAAAGAGGAGTGTCAAGTCAAACTTCTCTTTAATAGCTAGTACCAACGGGCGTGTCATTAGTACCAACAACCATTGAAATTGCATTTTGCTTGACAACTACCCGTTTTGATGAAATCAATGATGGTTGATGACTCAACAATAGGTATTGATTGACTACAAGTGTAATATGAAGTGACAACTTTCTTTTTGATGGCTAGTTCTTTATTTTAACCTATAAATGCACTTGATCTCAAAAGAAACAAGAAGAGAATTGTTTTAATAAGTGAGTATTCTATAGCGAATGTTGTTCTCAATAAAAAAGGTGAACAAAAAGTGATCTATCAATCGAAAGAAAGTGATTATTCAAAGCTTGCAAGAGCTATCATCAAAACAAAGTTTGAAAAATGAGTTTTCTAGAAAATTCTCTTCACATTCATAACCTTATCAAGCAAGCCTTGTGTCAAGAACTTAAGTGTCTTTATTGTTTGAGTGAGAAAAGTTTTTCCTCCTTTTTAAGGTGTTGTATTTAGTTTGAAAAAATCTTTAGTTATGAGATCTTAAAAACCTCATTTTGTAAAAAGTTTAAGGTATAATCTAAAAACTATTTTAGGATAAGGTTTTAGTAACACCCATAAGTCTACTTATAATAGCTTGATAGTGCTCGAAAATTACTGTTGTAAAGATTATTGATAGCACCTTAAGCTATCTAGATAATGAAGACTCTAATGAGAATATTAGAGGAGAGGACGTAAGCAAGTTATGTCCAACCTCTATAAATCTTATGTCTTAATTCTCCATATATTTCTACACTTGGTTCTTATTTTCAATTACTTGTTTTATTTTCAATTACTTGTCATTTCTCTATTCAACTCCATCTGGGGCACCAAGGGACAACAATTTAAACTTTAATACAAAACTAGTTGTTACTTTTTTTACAATTGCATATATTCTAGATCATATATTTTGATTATCTCAAATCAAATTCATGTTAAATTAATATTTGGTAATTGTCCTATCTTACTTATGTAATATATATGTAAATTATCAATAATTCATCTTTTGGTTCATAGTACAAACTAATGATTCTCTTCCATCAAATTAACTGACAAAAAGGATAATAATTTTTGTAAAATTATAAAAAATTAGATTGTCAATTAAATATAAGCAAATCAATATTTCTCAATTGAATATTAAAATTAAATTGGATTCGAGTAAGATAAATTAAAAAAAAAAAAAACCCGATAGCCAACTTCAAGCCTAATTACTCTCCAAAAAAATGTCAACTATTAATATGCCACAGGGTACTTGTGCAAGAGTTGCAATTGGTCAGGTTCTTCTATCGTTGGTGCAAGGACAGCAACAGCCGTCATACACAGGAGGCTCTCTGCCGTGCTAAGTTCAAGTTCCGTGGTTGTCAAAAGATCATTGTCAGCAGGAAGTGGTACGTTTTCTTCTTTGTTTTTCCCCATCTTATTATATTTTTCCAATTATTCAGGTAATCTGAACCTTCTATTCCAATTTGTGATTTGTCCACGGAATGTTGAGTCTATGTTCATATCGATGGAAGTACATCTTTTTTGTGTTTTGGTTAATGGCCTGCTTTTTTTTTTACATCTTCTCTTCAGAAACAAAACAATTCATGTCCTATTTTCTCCAATCCCACTTCAATCTGCAATTTCCTTGAAATCGTAAATAAATTATATTGATCAAGCGAACACTTGTGTATTCTTACTTATTACGGTGGGTGCCATCTAATTCTTTGTTTCCTCAAGAAGCTTCTCTATGCTATTCACTTTCGTATCAGCTTTAGTTCTAACTATTGATGATGGTGCAGATTGCTTTAGTAACTTACAAACTTATGCTAACTGCATGTGCAGGGGTTTCACCAAGTTCAACCGCACTGATTATGTGAAATTGAAGGCAGAGAACCGCATTGTGCCAGATGGTGTGAATGCCAAGGTTAGTTTTTGGTTCAAGCTTTTTGTTTGCTTGTATGAATTGTTATCCAAACCACATGGTTTATTTATTTTGTTTAGCTGAAATATGTTAGTTGTTTCTTGTGTCTGTCTTTCAACATGTCAAGAAGCATGTTAAGCTAATGATTGTCTCACATATCTTTCTTGTAAGCTTCTTGGATGTCATTGACCCTTGGCAGAGTGTCAACCTGGAAGAGCTTTTTTGCCTCAAACCGCTTAAGATCTTGAAGAATGTTTTTACTTGAAAAGCTTTATTTTTTTCAACTATTTGACATCAATGAGGACCTTATGTTATCTTTATCAGTGATGATTAAATTTATTTTGGGTTTTATTAAGGATGTATTTTGGATGCTATGCAATCATTTGTGGCTTATATTTTTGGATCTAAATTGATACATTGCTTGCTGTAATGCACAGATCCTTAGAATTAGCTAAAAGCAAATCGTTCCTAGTTACTAGTTAGAGGGAAGAAATTGGTTTTTCTGTCCGTAACCACATTGTGCTCGAGTAAGGGTGGAAGTTTCTTGAGCACTTGACATGGATCCTAAAAGCATTGCTGCTTGTAGGAAAGGGGGACCTTCAAATTACTATAACTAAACCATTATTGTTATAGAGCAATGTTTTTAAAACTGCTTGTAAGAAAGGGGGACCTTCAAATTACTATAACCAAACCATTATTGTTATAGAGCAATGTTTTTAAAATTTGATTGGGGCTCGAACAGGTTGGTTGGTCGATTTTTGGTTTAGTTGGTCTAATTGGTTCAACTAATGCAATTTAATAAGTATTTTTTTATGTTTTTGAAAAAAATTTAAATAATACTTAAAATATTTAAAAAATTCAAAAAAATTTATATAATATGATGTGTGGATACAAATTTAATATGTAGACCGAGATTTTTGTCTCCATCTGCATGTTGAATTTTATATCCATTTGCATATTGAATTTAGTTTAGGAATAATTGAAAGTGATTAAATTTTGTACATTGAATTTAGTTTAGGAATAATGGAAAGTGATTGAATTTAGTCCAAGAATAATAGAAAGTGAAATCTAAATACCAAGATTTATGTTTACATCAAGGATTAAACATTTTGTTCAAGTTGAGAGTAAATTGTTTAGTTTAGAATACATATTGAATGTGATTAATCTAGATATTTCTTGGAAGGCAATATTTCTCATGTTCAGATGGGGGCGGATGAATTATAATGAATTATACTAATAACTTATTGTGTTTGAACGCTAGCAAAGTCATGGCCATCACCATTGCCATCACGTTCATCATTAAGGTGCAAGAAGAATAATTTTACTGGATTGTCGTCAAAGCAAAAGTGGCAATTGCTAGATTTCGACATTTGTGAAGAAGTAACAGTGATTGCAGGAATAATTCAAATTCTTGAATAATAATAATAATAATAATAATAATAATAATAATAAGATGAATATGAATATTAGAAAGAAGAAGAAAGAGGAAAACATAGAGAAATGAACGGCAAGTAAGTTGTGGCAAAAGATAAGAGGAAAATGTTAACACATGAGGTGTTCTATGAGAAAAAAAAAATACATCTGATTTTTTAAACTGAATTAAATCAGACCACTGGTTAGTTTTTGGTTTTATTGATCCAATTAATTGGTCTGGTCCATTTTTGAAAACACTGTTATAGAATCAAATTATTTACAGGACTACTAACAATCATACTACTTGTCTCAAGACGCCTAGAGAGGGGTAAATAGGTAATGATAAAATGATTAAAACTTTAAGAGTTAAGAAGAGAAAAATAATGAGACATAAGGATTTATAATGGTTCAGCCTTAATTTGGATTATGTTCTTTCTTCTCCTATGACACTAAAGAGTTCCACTAATATAAATAGCTTATCAATTGCTATTTAAACCTCTAGAAAAGTGAATTTTACCAAGTACCACTCAAACTTTTATAAGGTGAATTCATCATGTACCTTCAAACCTATACTAGATAGTTTTTAAGCACTATTAAAAGCCTATCCAAAATAGATTTAAGGCACTATCACAATAACATGGAAATTTTCTAGTTGCCTAACCCAAGATATTATCCTCTCGCAGGAATTACAAGTATTGCTTAAAAAGATTACTTTCAAACTACTCTTTTCTAAGATAATTGCAAAACAAATAAAGCTTTCTAACTTAATCTAAGCGTTAAGTGGTGAAGCGGCTTTAAGAGCTTCTTCTTCTTTCCTTTTGGAGATAACTCACTGAGGTTCAAAGGAATTTACAAAGATGAGCTTTAGTTCTCAAGTAAACTTTGTTTTTCAATATCACTTTTTGTTTAACTCTTGAGATTCAAATTCCTATTTTGATGATTGCAAATAAAGGGTTAAAATGTTTAATCCTTGTGTAAATGTTTCAAATGTATCTTATAGGTCCATTAATTCATAATTCAAGAGATTCAATTGAAGGAAGTCTAAGGGAATCTTTTCACATCCCAAGAAAGATTAAATATAACCTAAAATATACTAAGGAATGTCAACTTTCATGGTAAAATGTATTCAGGAATGATCAAAAAATGTTTGGATAATTCATAAAAATGAAGACTTAAGAAGATCTGAAGCAAGATTTGTCAATGGTCATGATCAAATAATTAATGATCATTGAAATTCACAATGACTATTGAGAATGCTTAAACAACTATTAAAGCCTTCTAGAATTGATTATCTCATTTGTGTATATTGAAATTCAATCAACAACTATAGATATATTTAATGAGTATGGATAATTTTCAATGCCCATGGTGAAATTGATATCGCCTGTTAAGTCAACTTGGACATATGAGGCAATGACGAGTGTTAAAGTCTTTCAACGACTATTGACAAAGCAACGAGCATGGACAATTAGATAATGATTATTGTGAAAATGCTTCAGAAAATACAATGAAGTATGTGCTTGTTTTTAATTTACAAATAAGTCACAATGAGTGTGGGAGATGCCTTCAATGACTATTTACACTATAGTGAATATGGGATTCTAGAATGATGCTTGCAAAATCCTTGTAAATAATGCTATGAAGTTTGTGTAAAATGAAAAATTGCTTAACAACTTTAAAGAGAAAACAACGATAAAAGATTTAATGATCATAAATATATCTCAATGACTGTTGTCTAGAAAAGAAAAATGAAAGCCAATAACTATTAAAGGTAAAGGTTAAGCCCATTAACAATTTAATGGCCATGATAACTTCTATAACAACCATTGATAAAGTAAGGATGGCTAATTTAATAGTTTAAAATCATTTAAACTTTGAGTATTGGTTAATTTTTCTTTGATATTTATATATGTGAAGATCTTTAGCAGACTTGCAACTAACTTTTGAGAAAGTAAAGTTTAAAAATATTGAGAACAAGTCCTGCTACTAAGATCATTTTGCATATTCTTTAAAGCTTAGTGAGTTATTTTGCAAAAGAAAAGAAGAAGATAATTAAAGCTACTTCAATAAGGTCAACTTAATCTCTAGCTCAAATTGCATAGCTAAATTATGTTGTAATCATTTTGGTAAAGAAAGAGCTTGAGTGCTTGAGAGTGATAATTCTTTGAACAATATTTGTAATTCTTAAGAAAGGATCATTGCTTGTTTTGGTTAGATAGAATTTTATGTTATCATGAAAGGTTTAAGATAGTATTGCTAAATCTATCTTGGGTAGGCTTTGGATAATTCATAAAACTATTTGTTGTAGGTATGGTGGTTTATGTCAAATTCACCAGTGTAAAAACTTGAGTGGTGCCTGCATATTACCTATTATAGAGGCTAAAGTTTGGTGCCTAAAAATTCATTCATTATAAAAGTTTGAATAAAACTAAATAAGCTATTTGGTAGTCGAACTCTTTAGTGCATACTAGTGGAGAGGACCTCAACCAAGTTGAATATCTATAAATTTTTGTGTTCTTGTGATTCATTTTTTCTCATTTCTTAAAAGATAAAATTATTTATCACTGCTTTATTCACCCTCCTTTTGGGCATCTAGGGACAACAAGTGGTATTAGCATAAGATCTCTCTTAATCAAGTTTAACTATAGAGAGTAGAGATAATAGCAAACCTAGATGGACTAAAATCCATTCATAAGCCTTCAATCTTTGAAGGAGATGACTATAATTATTAGAAGAATAAAATGGAGATATTTCTTGATAGTAAAGCCATAAATCCTTAAGATATTATGGAGGAAGGCAGAGAAGTTCCAACCAAATTAGTTGGCGAAGTAATGGTGCCAAATAAAAAGAGTGAAAGGACATTTGAAGAGGAAAATGCCAACCTCATATCTTATTTTGTTCCATTAAAAACCTCATATCTTATTTTGCGCTATTCATAAATTTCAATATACAAAATTAAAAATGTGCATATTAGCTAAAAAGATTTATGATACATTACAAACTAACATGAGGAAACCAATGAAGTAAAGAAAAATAAAATACATATGCACATTTACAAGTGTGTACAACCTTATGAGTTCATCATAGAAATATATAATAGGTTCATAGAAATTGTGTGGATATTGAAGAGTTTGGGCAAGAGTTATTCAAATGAAGATATGTTGGCCAAAATTCTTAAAACACTCTCTAAATACAAATGAGAAGCTAACAATACTATTATTGAAGAAGCAAACAATCTCGTAGCAATTTGCCTAAATGAGCTTAATTATGCACAATCTTCTTGCACATGAGATCAAATTGAAAAAAGCCAACTGGTGATAAAGGACAAAGGAAAATGACATTGCCTTAAAAGCTAAAGATGCATATTCCGAAACTCCTTCCGTTTCTTCACTAACATCTTTTAGTGAAAATGATGATTGTAGTGAGGATGATCAATTAACCCTCATCTCAAATCAAGTAAAGAGGTTTCTCACCAATAGGAAGGGAAAGATGAGGAGATGCCATAAGAAGATATAAATTACCTTTTATAGATGCAATGAGAAAGACTGTTTTAAAATAGATTGTTTAAAGTAGGAGCATAAACACTTCTTTGAGAAATATCACTCCAAGAAATGAAAAGAAGCTTCTAAATTATAATGGCACCAGCCCATCTCAAACAAAAAGCTTATAAGATGATAAAGAAGTATCTAACATCAACTTTATGGTTGTAGATAAAGGAGAGAATCCATCCTTAAGTGATTCATATAGTGAAAGTAAGAGTGATGATGAATAATAGGTAAATCCTTTTAAGTCATATAGAGATTTTTCGTCTATCATTATTGCTAAAGTAATAGATAGTTATGACTTTTAAATCTTCCTCTTTGTTTCTTCAAAAAGAGATAAGTCTTTAAAAGATTCATTTAAGAATATTGATTCTCTCAAAAAAAGGTTAAATCCTAGAGAAGTGAGAATAAAAGCTTAAAGGTGGATCTCTCTAAATTCTCCAAATGAAAGGAGCAGTTTGACTCCATCTTTGAAGTCCAAAAGGGTCTAAGTATTAAGTATGGTTGAGGATATAATACATCAATAACTCTTACTCCTTTTACTTTTATGCCTTCTTAAACTATATTTATGAGAGCTAAGCATATTAAGACACCTAGTCCTTAAAGAATTAGGCAATGAAATGCTCTATAAAAGTTGAATGCAAATGGCAAAGCACAAACATCAAGGTTTAAGTCTTATGTACCAACACATGCATACATTAGATCTTCACCTCCTAACTCCAACTATGCTTGTATGTATTACTCATACAAGCCTAAAAGGAAAAATAGGCAACAAAGTATTACACATGTATGATGAAGCAAAAGCATCATTATGTGGATTAGTCTCAAAGAAAGTCCATTCAAAAGGGCTATATTGATAGACCAAAAGTCTATGTTTCTCATGGATATACACATAAGAGATATGCACCTGGACTAAATTTTAATAAGGGGCATGTTGCTAGGAAATATTTTATGCATCCAACACCTAGAGATAGATGACAACATATACATTTTGATAGTGACTATTAGTCCTATGAAGTGCATAGTCATATTGCATATCATTTCCATTCTAAGAGTAAGGAGTTGGCAAGAACTAAACCATAAGGATCCAAGAGGATTTAAGTACCTAAAAGGACATGATTTTGCCTTGTAGATGTGCTTACAATTCAAAGTGGAGAAAATTGAATGATACTTGGATAGTGGTTGCTCAAAGTATGACTAGTGATGTAAAGTTCTTTCAAAATTTAAAAAAATTGAAAGACATGAAAATGTCTCATTTAGTGACAATGGCAAGGCAAAGATAGTGGGTATATGTAAAATTGGTAAGGATATTGACCTACCTATCATTGATAAAGTTCTTTTAGATGATGGTCTTAATCATAACCTATTGAGTGTAAGTCAATTATGTGACAAATGTTTAAGAGTTATCTTGGAACCTTAAGCTTGTTATAACAAGGATGAGTGATAAAAAAAAAATTCCTTGTCATAGGTAGCCTGAAAATTCTATTGCAAATAAAGATGTTAAGTGTTTAGTAACCATAATTGATTAAGGTTGGACATGGCATAATAAATTTGGACATGCCAACATAGAGTTATAGGAAGGAAACATTAAGTGGAAAGAATTCCTAAGATCAACTTGATCAAGGACAAAATCTGTGATGTATGTCAAAGAGGTTCATAAGTCAAATCTTCATTGAAAGCTAAGTGTTGGACTAAGGTGGTTAGCCCCAAGTCTTGGACCTCTTTTGATCTTGACAAAGGGGATTGATCAATTCTAATGTTTCAAATTTAGTATTGTTTTGCAGTTTCGAGTTAGTCTTTACATTAGAAGTTAGATGGAGTTAAAAAATCTCTAAAGTAAGCTAGTGCCTTCTAATTCACGACCGCAACTTGATAAATTGCGACTACTAACTGGACCAAGGCAGGTTGACAAATTGGACAGACGTATTTGCGGGCCACTTCTCTGTTACAACCAATTCAAAGAAAGGAAAGTCGGAGTCACAGACGAATTTGTAGTGTAAGTCATGCCTCAATCGCGACCACGAATTTCGAAGTAACTTAAGAGGGAATCAAGTCCACAACCACAGCTTGACAAGTGTTCCAAGTAATCGTTGGAAGATAAAAATCACGATGGAAACTTGTTGGTAACGACCGCGAACCCAAAAGAAGAAGATGAACACTTTTGGCAGACAAATTCGCATCCTCAGTCGCAGCCTTTACAAGAGAAATCGTGACTGCTACTTTCTAGAGCAGGTGAAAGGCAACGACTATATTTTCCTAGTAAACTAATGAGAA
>CATIWR010689464.1:0-40483 GCA_949677035.1 Omphalea diandra | reverse complement strand
CAAAGGATCATTCATAGAGACATCAAAGCCAGTAATATTTTGTTGGATGAACAGTTGAATCCAAAAATATCGGATTTTGGCCTGGCAAGGCTCTTTCCTGGTGAAGACACCCATATGAATACATTTAGGATTTCTGGTACTAAGTGAGTGAATTTATTGCTTCTTTCTACTTTCAAGTGACATCATTCTCATAAATCTATATAATATTTATGATGATCTTCTAGCTAAAATTGTCTTCATGAGCTAAGCACGACAAATAAAGTCTCTCTCTCTCTCTCTCTCTCTCTCCCTTAAATGTAGTGGTTACATGGCCCCTGAATATGCAATGCATGGGTATTTGTCCATGAAGACTGATGTTTTTAGTTACGGGGTTCTGGTATTGGAGATTGTAGGCGGGAGAAAAAATTATGACGGTCAACTTGGCAGTGAAAAGGCGGACATCTTGAGCTATGTAAGTTAATTTATTAAGAGTTTCAATGCTTTTGCAGGGATTTAAGATGCTTATGTTCTGTTAACTTGTCAAGTGCGAACCAATATACGATTTTAAACAAATCTTGCTAGAAGAAGCCAAACAACCATGAAAATTTTCAACTGTCATTGTGACAATAGAAACTATTAGATTAGAAATGAAAGTGTTTAATTTTTTAGAAATAAAAGGATAGAGAAAAGCTATCAGGATTCTATCAATTACTACATGACCCCATCGCTAAAGAAAAACAAAGAAACAAAAGATTTTTGTTATTTCCTTTTATATTTGTTTAAATACATGATAAGTTGATGGTTTTATTATGTTGATTTTCCTTGCTTTTCAAGCAGACATGGATGCTCTATCAAAGAGGAAAGACATTGGATTTAGTTGATCCAAGCCTTGCTAAGTGCAATCGTGATGAGGCGGCAATGTGCATTCAACTGGGGTTGTTATGCTGTCAACAAAATGTCGCAGATAGGCCTGATATGAACACAGTTCATCTAATGCTTTTGAGTGATTCATTTACTTTGCCTAGGCCTGGTAAACCTGGAATTCAAGGTCGTCGAGGATATTGGACTCCTACTGGTACTTCTGCTTTCACTAATACTGACACTAAGACTAATGCAAATACTAAGACTAGTACTAGTACCAATACTTATGGTAGCAATCCAAGCCCTGGCCTCGCCAGAGTTTCTGGAGGCAATAGTTTTGTTGAGGACTATTCCAGAAATTCAATGTCTATTTCTTCTATTGATGAAGGTAGATGACTATTACTTATAGTTCGAAGGGTGATTAATTAGCTAGCTACTTTTTCTTCATTTTTTTCCTAGGGTGTGATCAACCATAGTTGGTGGCCTTATTAATTTTTCATGCAAATCAGTCATTCTTGATCATATATGTTTGTAGACTGTAAATCATCTTTTGCCATATAGCCTAGCGGACAATCTGTTGCGCATTTTGCCCGTGTCTTTCAGGTTTGAGTTATAACTGCCTACATCGATTCAGTGAAGCTCTTTAGTTATTTTTGTATATAATTTTTTTTCTTATCTCTTATTTCTTATTTATTTATTTGCTTATTACTGTGGCTGAGAAAGGAGATGAACTATATACTACAGAGTTCAAAACTTCGAATTTAGTTCTATCACCATCAAAAGCAACTCACGTTGTATTGTTTCAAATAATCCAACTCACGTTGTATTGTTTGATCCGTATATTGGTAACGGGACTCGTCTCCAATCCAAGCTGACAATTCGAGAATTTTAATGCTGTCCTCCGGGACTCATGTCGTCTGTTGGTTTTATCAGAGCAAATAAATTTCGATTTTGCTCTCCTTCTATTTATCTTTCTTTTTCTTGATTTCCACAACTTATTTTCCTCTACTCTTAGAACGATGAAGAAACTCTGGTGGTTTGCGTGGCTAAGCTGATCGCACCACCATATACCATGATCGAGTTCTGATAGCTTTAAATGATGAGGAAAGGTGTGGTTCTGGTTGATTTGTAAAATTTTCGTCATAAATGTTAAGATTTTGATTTTTAAATGGAGAAAATTATTTTTATTTTTTGTTAAATTTTCTAACATTCTTTACGATAGTCTAAATAAGATTTTGCATTCCTTTATTTTAACAGATCAAATGGGACCATAATTTTATTTGTTAAAAAAATTAATTAGATAATCCGTACAAGTTTGTTGTTAGGTATAAAGTTGATATAAATTATGGAATATTTAGTATAACAAATAAAATAGCGTTTGGTAAAAATTTTAATGTGTCATTTAGTTACAATTGAAATAGTTAATAAAAGGCAAAAATATTCTTTGTTTTAGATTTCTTTATCTTTATTTTAATTATTTATATAAAATAATTTATTTTACATTATTATCCTCAAATTTTATAAAAATTAATATATAAAATATTTTAATTACTAAAAATATATTAACGTATATAATAATAATATTAATAAAATAATTATTAAAATTTCATAAATACAAAATAATAATTGTAATATCCGAAAATTTGAAATAATATATTGTAAATATACTTGAAAATATATTATTTATTATATTTATTTATTTATTTAAATATATAAAATATTAAATTTATACATTTATTAGTCATTTTACAAATTAACAATAACAATAAATAAAATTTATCAAACACTTAATATCAAACCGCTATCAGCTACTAGCTAACAGCTATCAGTGACTGCTATCAGCTATCAGCTACATTTATCAGTTATTCTAAACATACCCTAAATTTTAGAGTTTAAATAAAAAATTTTAAATTATATGATATTTTTTCATATTTTTTTTATAAAAATTGATAAAAAAAATTCTGGAATTTATACATTACAATTATTCACAATTAATATTTTTGTGCTTCACTGTGAATATATTTTTTCTATTATATATATATATATATATATATACTAGACAAAAAGAAAATAAATTAATATTAATCTACATGTGGATTAGAAATGTTCAAAATTTATAAATTTAAAATTAAATTATTATGAATTTATTAATTTATGGAAAATAATTTTATGTAAATTAAAATTATTTAAAATTAATAAAATATTTGTAAATTTTTTTTAAATGATTAATTATATTACCTCATATGTGAAACACTTTCTTTATATTATTTGTTGTATATAAAATAAAGCTAATTATTTAACATTTTATATTTGGTGCTATTAAATATCAAAATTTAATTAATTATATCATAATTAATTTAATAATAAGTAATAAATATGTCATTAGTATTTTAATTTTAGATGTTATTAATATATGATAAAAAAAATAAAAAATTTTAACTTTTAAAATTAAATAGTAGTTATTAAAAATTTTAAAATAATATGTCATATAAAAAAAAGCGAGCTTTTTCTATATTTTTCCTATATATACATATAGGCAACACTTTATATTTTTCCTATATATACATATATGCAACACTTCGTGGTTATTTCTTTATCAAATATGAAGATACATTTGATTTACTGTATTATCCCGTAACTTGTGTGAGTTGTAGTATTGATGTGAAAGCAAGGAACAGATTATACTTTGAGAAGTGTGTTAAATATTATCTATCTAATGACATCCATAATGGTTTACATTTTTTTAAATTATAATTTATACGCTACATTGTTATTTTATTATTTCTATTTTCATTACATTATTTTTAACTACAAATTACACTACAAGAGAATATAATAACATAACTCATAATCAAATCACATATTAATTTTAATAATTTATAATATACATCCAATATATAAATAAATTTATGTTCTAAAAATGATATCATTATTTTTTAAAAATAATTTATTAACTTTGAGAAAAATTTTACTTTTTTGAATTTTTTTAATATTATGAAAGTAAAAAATTTATTATTTTTTTAGAAATAATACATATTTTTCTAGCTCTTTACTTTGTTATTTTTGAAAAAATAATTAAATATTAAATAAATACTCAACACTTAAAATATTTTATTTAATTAATATAACTTCATCACATAATTTAAAATAATTGAAGTAGAAGTAATAAAATAAAAATAAAAATATTAATTTTCATTTTCATTTTCATTGCCTCAAAAAATGGTGAAAGTTTAGAAATTGAAGAAAAGAGATGACATAGAAGTATGATAAATTGAAATAAAAGTTATAAAATATTTATAGACAATTTTTTAAAAAATAAAAGTTACCATTGGCATACAACAGTTATATATATTTTGCTACTAAAACATAAAGGTGTTTGAATTGAATTTATAATTAAAGAAAATAAAAAGGGTACTAAAGTTGGCAACATTTTTGCACCATTTTGTGTATAATACTAATTACATGCAGAATGGTGTAACAATGGAGTTGAATGAAGAATATTACACTTTCATTCAACCCAATTGTATGAATTTGGAGAGGCAAGATCTTGGATTCAAAAATCCAAACCCATACTCTTTTTCTTCCCCCTAATTTTTTATTAAAAGCAGGAGGACAAACAATACATTCAATTGCTAATTTTTAATTATTTTTATGGAGAAACAAAACAACAATTTGCCCTATTCATGCATCATGATCAACACTTATTTCCTTCTTTGAGGATGGCGATTTCTTTTTTATTAGTCTTTTATTTTTTTATAACAAAAATCACAATTTTTTCCCCCCTCTCTTTCAAGAAAGATAGATCGAATTCATAACATATAAAGTAACTTGAGGTTTTTCTAATGTTAATCTTTGTATAATAACATATTGAATCTTATTATTCATGAATGTTATGATTAAATATATTTTAATGCTTAACAAAATGATATTCTATGGTTTTTCTAAAATCTGTACTTATAAAATCTATAGTTAATCATCCAATAGGTAATATTATTTGATTTTAATTCTAATTTAAATATTTAAACACAATAGGAGTGTAAATGAGATTGAGTCGAGTTTTTGTTAGCTCATATTTAGTTTATTTATTAATGACCTAAATTGAATCAAGGATTGTCTAAATGAATTTTAAAAATTTTTCATTAAGCTAAATTCATACTATAATAAAATACCCTACATTTTAGGGTCACAAACAGTCAAATCCATTCTTCAAAAAAAAAAAAAAACAGTCAAATCCAAAAAAAAACATATCACTTACATTTATTAGCCTTAATTGCGTTTTATCTTAAATAAAGTCTAAGTTCCAACCACAAAAAATAAAATAAAAGAGAGAGAGAAACTAATTGTGGTTTCAGGCAGTCCGCTCCTTAAGCTTCGGGAGGGAGGAAAATAAGATAGAGAGAAAAATAAGATTTGGGAAAAAAAGAAAAATTAGAGGGGTAAAGAAAATAATTGGTATTTCCTTCCTACATTTTTTCTTCAAAATGAATACAAAATATGAGAGATTGATGAATTTTTTATGAAATTATAATTATGCCCATTAAAAGAAAGTAAAATAACAAGAGTGAGCAAAAATTAGACTGAATCGAGCTGATTTGATTCGGTTTGGTTTGATGCTTTAATAAAAAGTGATTTGGTTTGGCTATAATTTTTTTAAAAAAAGTTATATTTTCAGCTTTGGATTTGGTTTTTTAGATAAAAACTAAAAAAATTGAATAAACCAAAGTAATTATAAATCAAACCAATTTGAATATAACCAAATTTAAAATACATGTATTTTGATTAAAACAAATTGAACCGAACCGAACTTTATAAACACATAAATTTCAGTTTAATCAGTTCGATGAATTCAATTTTTTCAAAAATTTTGATTCCGTATTCCACCAGTTATTTTATTTTTTTGATTTAAAATCAATATAAAATGAATTTAAATTATAAAATTAGTAAAATAATTTAATCTAAAATTTTTACTTGAAATTAATTATCTTAAAATCTTATGATCTTTTTTAGTTAGTGTCTTTTTAGTTTCGCATTTACCAATTGATGTTCAATAATTGAATATTAAAATATTAAAAAATAATATTTGATAAATATTAGTGTTTAACGTTTATTTTAAAAATTAATGTTCAATATTTAAAAAATATAACTAAATATATAAATATATTTTTTTAACATTTAAAATATCAAATGTTAGATTTTTTTACTGTTAACATTATATTTATCATTAATAAATTTTATTTTATATAAAATTAATTAAATTATAAAATAATTTTTTTAGCATTATACAATATAATTATATATCTAAATATTTTATTAAATAAAAGATAAAATTGAAAATATATAAAATAATATTTTTTCTTCTTTTTATATTTTACTTTTCAAACAAAAAAATAAATTTATTTTCCTCCTCCCCTCTTTTATCTAAACATAAAAAAATAAAAATAAAGAAGAATTTAATTTTCCTCATTATTTTCTTTTCTCCCTACCTAATTTTCCCAAACATAGTGTAACAAAGGACAAGATAGAAGGCATCGACCAAGATTGTGGGATTTTGTGAGATCATAAAATTCAAAACAGAAAGATCAAAAAGAGATGAAACCAAATTGGGAGCTAAAGAATTGCTGCAACCATGAGCAAGTAGTATTTCTTGTTACTGTCTCTGTCTGCACTGTTGTTATACTTGCGGTATCTACCTCTCTTTCCATTGACTTGTGTGCTTTTATACAAGCTGCATTACAGCTTTTTCGATAAGCTGCTAAATGCTGTTACTTCTTTTCGTTTTCATGGTTTTGTTCAAAAAGTTGGAACTGTTTATTTGATCTGTTATCTGGGTGGTGTTGTCTTTTCAGATTCCAGAGGTCCCCCATCTACTTTTTTTTTTGGCTTTAATTTTCACTTTCTTAGTGTTTTATTCATTAAAATCCAAATGGGTTTTGATTAATGCATTCAGTTGCTGTGTATACCTTTATTCTACTTATCTCACTGGGTTTGTTACAGTGATTCTTATGAAAGTCTGAATCTTTGAAGCAGGACACCAGTCCTGAAATTTTAGTCAATTTAGTGGCATGTAGATAGTTGTGATTTATTCCATTCAGTTGTAAGTGTGATAAATTGCTGCTAAATCTTGGATGATGCTATAATTAATATTTAACAGATTTATCATCTTACATTTGTAGTTATGGAGAACAGTACTGCTGACACCATTCAAGCTGGTAACTGTATTCCTTCATGAGGCAAGCCATGCTATTGCTTGTAAATTGACATGTGGCCATGTAAGAAGCTGTTTTATCTCATTACACTTTCTGCTGTGAAATTTGTAGTGTTTGCTTACACATATTTGGTTCTTGTACTCTTGAAATACCATGTTTCTCCTGATAGATTGCGTGAATGCCACCATATCTCTCTTAAAAATTATCAGCATTCCATAAAAATAAAATAACAGACTTATAACCTGTACATGGCTACTGTGCCATTTATTTTTAAACAATTGAGGCCTTAATTTTCATTTCCTCATAGTTACTAGTGCTGCCTTGAAGTAGTTCAGTTGAAGACATTTGTGTGCACAATCTTGTTGTGTTGGTGCCTTACAACAGGGAACAGGGACACAAAGATGACAATCTAATGTAAACTAGTTGTCATGCAAGGTGCAAGACTGCTTTCCTAGAAGTTGCAATAACAATTCAGTTGTGTGGAAGCAGGTTGCAAGATGGTATTCTGACCAATTGATTACCAATCAAGTAGAAGTTTACTTGATTGGAAGGACACGATCATAGTCCCTACAAAATAGGGTTCCATTTAGTATTCTTGTACGTGTTTTACTTAAAGAATTTGTCATCTCCAACTTTTAGTTTTTTCAGAAACATTTCATTTTGCTAGTCCAAGGTTGAAGATGCATACTAAAATCGCACTCTCCTTTCCTGGTCGCTCTATGCCATTTAGTGGAATGGCATTATTAATTTGGCGGACCTTAGTCTCTTACCTATCATAAGACAGTGAAACTGTGAGCACTTGCAAGTATAAGATTGTTAGATGGTCAAATTAAGCAAACTTTTAAATCTAGAGATCTTTGGGGGCCGGGGGGGCGGAGATACTGTTTGATTAGTCATACAAATTTGACATTTTAAGAAAGAAAAAGTTGTGGCAGTTATTAGCGGCATTGATATCTCATCACCGTGTTTCATGATATCACTGTAAATTGAAAGCCTCCTAAAGTTCAATTTCTGAAGGATAGAGATATAATCTGTGGCTGAATATGAATTGTGGGGGTATTCTGCAATTGTTCAAGTTTTTGATGGTTCAAGGAAGCTTTATGGTTCGCACACTTGTGATCAGTTACATACAAAATAGGGATACAACTCGGCACTGATAAAAACAGTTGGATACATAACACTTAGTGCGTGTTTGCTAGATTGTAATGAAGTGTAATAGAATGTGAGATAATGAATTTTCAGTTTATTTTATATTGGATTTTTATTTGATTACATTCTACTAATCAAGCAATTGTGCACATTAAGATGAGATTTCATGATCTTACATTATGGATATAACTATACAAATCAACAACTCCTAAAGGATAATGGGATATTCTACATCAGCTTTTGACCGGGTGGTCAGGTGTTCTTCACTTCTTCATTTCTTGCATTCGATCTTTATACTTTAATGTATCATCTGTCAAATTGAAACTACGCATTGAACATGCCAGCAAATGAACTTTAGCTTTTGTGTTTAAATTTAATTGCTGCCATTCTGCCTAAAGCAACCATGTGAAGATTTGGCATATTGATTTTGTCATAGATATATAATGCAAGATGATTTTGTTATAAAATTCAATTGCTAGTCAACAGCACATTAATTTAGCCAGAAATCTAGAAGTTCTTTATTGCACAACTAGCACTCCCTTGTAGCAATGATAAGTCCATTAAAGCATTCAGCCAAAGTTAAATATTTAAATTTGAAGTGATTATCTAACTTTGAAATACATAGGATTCAATTTAATATATGTTTAAATGTATCTTTATTCCAGGTGGAAGGGATTCAGGTTCATGCAGATGAAGGGGGAACCACCCAAACACGCGGTGGTGTATACTGGATAATTTTGCCAGCTGGATGTAACTTCTTTTCCAATGACCATATATTTTTCAGTCTTCTTCTTTTGTTTTGTTTGTATTTTTTCCCCTTTACAAATTGGGAGAATCTGGGCTAACTACAAGTCAGTTTCTCCCTTAGATGTTAAATTCCATATATGAGATTTAGAACCTCTAGGATCTTATTTAGTTGTTTCTGCATGAAGTACTGATTGTTTTGGTATTAACACAACTGCTTTATTTCACCTCTTTTTCTACTACAGATCTTGGTTCCTCCTTTTGGGGAATGGTTTTGATACTTGCATCCACAAATCTTCTTACAGCAAGAATTGCAGCTGGATGTTTTGTTGCTGCGATGCTTGTTGTATTATTGGTAGCAAAAAATGTAGGTGGTTACCTGCATCTAGAATATTTCCTACTTGTAGATTTTTAGTCACCATAATATTTGTGAGTGCTACAGTCTACTTTTAAGTGTATTCAGAACTCGTTTGGTGTAGATATATCAAATCTGAGTTTCATGGCAATTGAATTCAAAGTTCTGCAAATTTGGAAATGAATCACATATATTAGTCGAAAACTTTTAAATACATATAATAAAATGACTTAGTAATTTTTTTCTTGTTCTTTCATTTAGTTTAATTTATTTGTCAGTCACACAATGTTATTTGTTTTAAATAGCATTGTAATTATTCTTTTCCTATTCTCACACAGTGGACTCTTCGAGGACTCTCTATCGGTATGTATTTCAGTAACCTGTATGCATCTGGCTGCCTATGATATGAGCAAGCTGCAAATAGAGTGTCTATGTTAATGACATTTACATGTTGAGCCATCAGGATTTGTTCTTTTCCTTGGGGTGATTTGGGTCCTGCAAGAAACGACAAAAGTTCGTATTCTTCGGTACATTATTCTATTCATTGGTAAATGCAACTCTGGATCTTTTTCCCAAGATGTCTCCTGGATTTCACTATCATCCTTCCTATCGAATTTAGTATCTAATTATGGCTTATCACTGCAGGTGTTATGAACAGTTTGTTTTCCGTTTACGGTATGTAGAACAACCTATCAGATTATTGTCATCTTCTTTATCTTCATGGAATAGTAGAGCTTGCTAACATTTCTTTGATGATGTAGATATTTATGATGATCTGATATCCCGTAGAGTTCATTCTAGCGATGCTGAGAAATTTGCTGAAGTTTGTCCTTGTCCATGTAATGGCATGTGGTGGGGCATTATTTGGTGAGATTATCATCACCAATATGGGGTGAAACATTTGATTTTCGCCTGAAGTTTTTCTGCTTTTTTAATGGATTAAAAGCTGAGCTTTTAATTTATTTTCTGTTTATGAACTCACCTTGCAGGGGTTTAATATCTTTCTTGTTTCTCTGTGGTGCCATGTACCTTGGTCTTGTGATATTGTCTTGAGGTACATTCTGATCCTATTTTCATCATTTCTATTATTTTCACAATAGGCTTTTAGCACAAGAGGAAAATAATATGGGTCAAACTGATGGTCTCTATCCAAAACTCCTGTTTTGAATTCTGACCACCTGATTTAAGCTTAGGGTAGACTGTGGAAACATAATGATCCCTATCTAATTTTTAGAAAGGAGTGATTCATTTTTGTTGAAAAAAAAAAAAAATAGAAGTTAGGATATTACATGGACAAATCATAAGCAAGCATATCCAGATGAAGAAATTCCAAAGATGTGTGTGCGCGTCTGGGTGTATTGGTGGTTTTAAACTAATAATTACAATTTGAAAAGTAGCCACACCTTCCAATGGAATTATGTCCGAAGACAGCAGTGCAGAATTATTTTGTGCCACAAACATCTCAATGATACAATAGATTTTAGCAGCAGATAATAATCTCGTTCATGTTGCATTTGGAATGATTTTCATACAGAATACTGGGATAATGTCTTTCGGGGCAGCATAGTTGTTAGCCCAGTTGGAACAGTGAGTTGCTAGAATTGTTTTTTCTTTTTTTGTGCAAATACTCTAGTTCCACTGTGGATAATTTGCATTGGATCAAAAAGGTGAGCTAGGATGTGCGAAAACTAGCTTGTGATACCATCTTTATCAAAAAAACCAAGATAGAAAAAGATCATGATTGTTAGAATAGTTTGTATCTAGGAGTCTTATATTGAAGTCGAAACATGACATAGCAACAATCTCAGTTTTCCTTCGGTCTTGGCTATCCTTGTAATATAGTTCTCTGTCTCTCTCAACAGGACAGTGAATTTTGCTTCAAATTGTTTAATCGTTCGATGCCTAGACATCAACTTCATTGCAACATCATTCTCCTGTCAAATGTCATCTCATTTTATAGAGGAGATGCTTTGATGATGCCTTCATCTTAAATTGGGAGCCCAAATTGAAACGGAAGGTATGTACGCTAGTTGGTTGAACAAAGAAGGAATTGTTGAAACTTCATTAGTTGGGTCATGAGTATATAGTTAATTTTTTTCAGTTTTTTTTTTTTTTTTTGTCTTTTTGCATATTGTGGCTCAAGATATCTGTTTGGTCAAAGCCTTTGGTTTGCAAGAATTGGTTCTTTGACCCATCCTAGAGTAGCAGTAACAAGAGCAATATATTCAAGTCAGTAGACCATGAATAATAATTCTCCTTACTCTTGAACCCTGTGATATGACCTGAGCTTATTCTCCAAGCATAAACGATGTAAAAAAATGGTAATGACAACCTTTCTACTAACACCTTTCTTCATGATCCCATTAAATTAATCCTAGTCAGCACTAATGGAAATGCCAGTTGGTACGTGGCATTCTATTACTGGATAGAAGTAGACAAGCTCTAGCATCTTTTTTTTTTTTTTTTTTTCTCTTCAATGATAATTCTCATAAAAATAAAATCACAAAATCTCTTAACTATGGCTCCTTCTCAGTCACCTTTATCGAAGGAGTGTTGTCCAACCCTTTTCCTCGTGCTTCCCCATTAGCACTCTACCATCTGGTTCGTATCGCCTCATCAAAATCGTTGTCGATCTTAACTACATCTGTCATCACTGATGCTTGAACCAGTCTTATAACCGGTTTCCGGTTCAAGCGGCTTGGTCCGATTCAAAGCCAAGCCCACTAGCACTAAAGTCCAAAGTTATTGCAATCCTAAAGCCCAAGACCATCATAATCAGATACCCATGCTCAAAGCAACACCAAAGCCCAGCATCATTATATATATATATATATATATATTTTGAAAAGAGCACAAGAGCCATTATTATTTCTGCCCTTGTTAATTACGTTTCTCAACAGATAAAATCCTTCTCCTCCCTTTATCATCTCTTCTTCTCCATTTCTCCTCCACCCAGGAGTGAATCAAAATCAAACTCATTTTCCTCTCTTCCTCTCTCTCATCTTGATCTATAATGTTTGCGGTTCTGTTTTTTTGCATTTTTATTCTTTTTATTAAACCTCTTTTCACTGGTCTTGAATAATCAAAATTCAAATATGGCATCAATGAAACCTCTCCTCTATCCATTATATTTGACTCATATTTTATTTGCTATTCTAATTTCTTCTTCCTTCTTCACATGAAATTTTTTTTTCTTTGAAAAATATTGCTAAAAACATGAAATTTAACAAAACTCAGTTTTATTATCTCAATGGGGTCGGACATGCAGCTAGTTCTCAATTTTTTCGATCGAATCGGCCGATCCGGTCTAATTTTAAAAACGTTCATTAGTTGACATCGTCGTTGTCTAGCCTTCCACCTCGCACTTCCCATCAACATCTTAAACTCTAGTGTCTATTGCCAAATCAAAATTGTTGTCGATCTCGATCTCCCTTGGTGCCCAATGCCATATTGAAATCATTGTCATCCTCATCCACATTAACCCCATTATTCATATAGTGAAGCTTCATGACATGAATGAAAGACTTTGTTTAAAGGTGGAAGGATTGGGGTCTTTAGTTATGATTATGGGTTGCAGAGGATTTGGTGGTGATTGAAGGTCAAAAGATTGGGATATACTAATTCCAATCAACTTCTCCAATTGTATTCATCATGGGAGTCTCACAATGATTGTTTAGCAATATTTATTAGATACAATCTTTCAAATCCATATCACACTATAATATCATATTTGGTGATATTCATAATTAATAAAAATATAGTCATGATTCGAGTTGAGTCAATATACTTTTATCAGTAGTGTTCAGATCAATTTCATATTAATATTCTAAATTATCATAAGATTATTTTCTTTTACAAATATCTTATCACTATTTATAAATGAAAATTTTTTTTATTATATAAAGGTGTCAATAAAAGAATAAAATAATAATAAGGTTTAATATAGATTAATTAAAATAGAATAATTCAATGCATAATTTCGAATAGTTCAAAAAACCTAAGATATAATTCCCCCTCCCTGATACTCAAAAAAAAAAAAAAGCAACTGAGCATGCATTTAGCCTCATTTCATAATATCAAGTCGAGGGTATGTTAACATGTAATTAATTTATTATCATGATATAACGTACCCAAAAAAAAAAAAACATTGGTATAAGCATGTTGTAATATCTTCTATTTATTTTAATTAATATTGTATTATCATATTAAATAGTTATAGTACACTCAATGTAGATAAGTCTCATCTTAAAAAATTATTTTTAATTTGCAATTCATGTAAATCCTATCAAAATATATTAAATATTTTAAGAAATAGACATACTTTCCAATGCCTAATCCTTATTATCTCCATAAACAAGTCTGCTAGTAATTGACGAGTTTCAAAAAAAAAGTAATTGAAAAGTAGTATTTTCGGAAACGTCGATTAGATCATATCAAATAAAATTAAAAATTAATTATGATTTAATTTAATTAAAGATTAAAAATTAGAAAAAAAATTAGTTAATTAGTGATTCAGATCAAATTGATATAATTTAAAATTATATTATTTCATTAAAAATAAAAATTTAAAATTATATATGTTTTTTCTGATTTTAGAATATAAGTGGATGAGAATGGTCAAAATTTAACACGTATGATTAAGATTAACGTTGAAACCAAAAGCATCATTTTCTCATGCTATTGTGTACCCAATACCTATCAAATTACTATTGGCCCAAGGCCTGGCGTGACAGGCCAGCAGGCCTTGAAGTCCCTCTGTAAGCCGTTGCGATCCAATATTTCATCTTCCTCGTTAACATCTGACTATTCTTTTTCCCGCTAACATCTATCTATTGTATTTATCCAAAACCAAGGAGAAAAAAAAAATACCCATCAAATTTCTACATTGAAAAGGGCCACCAAGGTGACTGATAATGTTGACTTATTGTGACTGTGACAACAAGACAACGTGAAACTGTGCATTTATGGCGGTGAGAGGGAGAGGGAGAGGGACAGAGTTCAGCTCCTTTACGCTTCTATTTGACAAGGACAAATGATTGAAAGTATAAGCCCTTCTCCTACGCTTCAAAGATATATAGATAAATTACTCTGAGCTGTCTAAAGCTGTAATGCACCCATAAATATCAGTCCTTTATGCATAGTTAAATGCATTTCTATTTCATTTTAACCCAATTTATCATTAGGCTCTAATAATATTAAGTTTTGATCTCCATTAATCGTCAATTATAGCTATTTTAGAATGCTGAAATGCAACTTTTAGTAGGCAGCAAGTTCCATGACTCCGATATAAAATGTTATCATACAAGGAAAAATTTATAATGGGTGCATTTTCTCCTAAACTTCCAAATTAGCTAGCAAATGGAGTGGTCAAATTCTTTGTAGAGTGGTTTGGAGTTTAGTTATAAATGGTGGGTTGACCAGTCAACTTGTAATTAGAATATTTATTGATATAGTTAGTGGCTTTCTTTTTCCAATTTCTTAAAGAACTTTCTGTATTCATTTATCAGAGCAGAAATTGTCAATTTATGGTGGGGTGGCAGTGGCAGCCCCAACTCGCATTTTGCTGTAATTATAATTTCCAGTCAATATTCGGTAACCGACCAACTCTCTATTCCTTTTTGATTCTGAAAGACACGTGATAAAATAAGCTTGCCACCATTAAACGAACCAAGTCTGTCTGGTGTGGTGTAGCCAGCCACATTCATTCTACGTAGAGCTCCAAGATTTAGATCAAGCGACATTAACTAGTCTCGGTTGAGATCTGGAGTGCTTGATAGGGACAATTTTTTTCTCCCTTCTAACTAATTTTATGCACGTTTCATTTATATAAATTAATTTTATGTACGTTTCATTTATTCCTGTAGTTGCACTTTTGTAATTTACATATTTAAATATGACTTTTATAAGTAATAGTGTTTTACAAAATCATATTTGATATTGATTTTGTAAATATATAATATTAATTAATATTAAGTATTGATTTTACATATTATATTTTATAGCTATTTTTATGTTTTTTTTAATAATTCTATTGAAATTTTATAAAATTACGTATATTACTTACACACCCTGCAATAACTAGCATTATTCTTTATACAATCACATTAAGTTTATAATTTATGTGCACGGTGTTTCGATGGAGTTTTTGAATTGCCTACAGTGTTAAAATTCCAAATAAAAAATTTCATTGACTTTTGTGCATCAAAATTTAATTTGTTTAAATAAATCTATTTTTGAGCACAAACATAAATTGTTTAGACGCTAAGTTAATTTTTCTTAATTTCTAAGTGTTAGTTTTTTTTTTTTTTTTTTTAATTTGTGCATGAATTTATTTTCATTTTAGGGTTGTTTACATTTGTATAAATTCTTGTTGTGGTTATGTTGAGATTTATTCAATATATGATATATCTTTCAATTTTGCTTGTTGATTGTTTTCAAATAATTATTAGAATTATTATTTTTTGAATGTTATACGTTGTGTCAATAACTATTGCTAGTCTAATCAAAGGCAGTCTATTCATACTCAAATTAATTAAGAAAATAATTATTAATGATAAGAAAAAAAATTCATAATTAAAGTTATATTACTACTTAATTAATTTTATTATATATGTATTCAATTTAAGATTAGAAGAGGGCTTTGTGCTCATGTTGACACTAGCTCAATGGTTTTGCCTATCAATATTTTTAAAATCAATTGGAGATTAAACTAATTGATTGACTGATTTTCGATTTTGTCAATTTGAATGATCTAATTTAGTAGATAAAATTTTTAATTTTCTAAAATATATATAATATTTAAAATAGTTAAAATTATATATATATATATATAATATGATAAAGTAATAAAAATATTTAAAATTTAAATTTTGAATAAAATGATTTAATTTTTAAAAAATTAAAATTTTTTAAAAATTAAAATTTTAGATTAAATCAATTTAATTTAATTTTTAATTTTGATCGATTTTTTTATTTCAATTAATTTTTAATATTAAATCACTGATTGATGTCTATAGTGTTGTCATACTATTCAAGCTCTCATGATACAACCTATGGGTTGGTGACTAGATTGGCCAAATGGTTAATTCAAGATGTTCAATCTAAGTATTTGTCAACAAGAGGGATCACTTCAAAAGATAATGACAAAGAATTCCCCATGCATCATCAATCACAAACAAAGTCGTTCTTTGATTAGTTTTGTGGGTGGATTCCTTTCATACAATTAAACTAGTCTCAAGAAGCACAAATGCGAGAAAACTTTGTTTCCTAGAATTGGCTCATCTTTGGTAGGTTTGCTATGGATTTTATTTAAGAAAATAAGAATTCCAATAAGAATCATATTCCATATTGGCTTTTTGGAACATGAACGAATAAGGGAAAAATAAAATGAAGAGCAGAACGAGAGAAAGCAGCTCTTCTGTTCAAATGAATTGACTTCACAAATTGTTTAACAAGCAATCTTCAATGATCAAATGATTTTATTCCCTTAAATTTCTTCACCATCACACTTTTCTCATAATATCAGAACAGAAAGAGAAATACTATACTATTGGAAAAATATCTAAAACAATAATAACCAAAAAATTGTTTTTGTCTTGTGATTTGAAATAAAAATTTATATAGAAGGATTGAATATTACAGTTGCTGAAAGTTTGTTTGTGGGTAGAAAAGTCAACAATTGCTTATCTCACAATCATACAATTAATCCTAAAGTTTAAGTACTTCACATGCTTGATTTATGATCTTTAAGTAGTATTTTTTTTGTCGAATCATCCCAAAAAAAAAAAAAAAACAAGACCCTAAATTAAATTTCCTCCCTTGTAACTGGTAATTAACTTTCTAAATTGCCATAAATTCATCCATGCTCCACATGTTATCTCCAAAATCATATCCAACCCAATCACCTTCTTCCATGTGGCAATCACCGGTGGGTGGGTTCCCATATCCTACAGGTACCGCCATAGTATCCAGGTCCATGGTTCCCATGTTATAGCAACTACTGTTAACATAAGACCCTTCCTTTACAAATGTGCTGCTGTTACCCGTGGCATGAAAAGAGCTGGTTGAAGATAACTGAGACGCTTGTGACATGTTATTCATTGATTCTGTGGAAGAAATGCAAGAATTTGAGCCATGCTCTGAGTCTGATGAGTTATTATGGTTATGACCAGATACTTGTGGCAGCAGTGGCAGTGATGGTGGCGGTGGTGGTGGTGGTGCTATAGGCAGGGGTAAATTATCATCAGAAACTCTTGTTGGGTTCTGGGCCAGTAACATGTCTGATATTACTGATGAAGAAGATCCTTCAATCTTTTGAAGCAATCTTGGCATCCAAAGACGCCTAATTATAGCTTGAAAAGCCGAGCTATTGACATCTACCTTAAGGTGCCTCGCTTGTTTTTGCACTCTTGTTCTCCAATAATTCTTGATCTCATTGTCCGTTCTTCCTGGTAAATGTTCGGCAATTTTCGACCACCTATATATTGTTCATCAAGCTATTAATGTAAGATTAATCATTAAAGAAGAAAGTGACTATCTATACGTTAATAATTGGAAAAGTCAGGAGTTGAACCTGTTACCCCACTTAGAGTGGAGTTCAAGAATCAAGAGCTGTTCTTGAGGAGTAAGATTTCCACGCTTTACATCTGGATTGAGGTAATTTAGCCATCTCAATCTGCAACTCTTTCCTGTTCTTCTTAATCCTTAAAGAATCAAAGACTTAATTAGTCGGAAAAAAAGAAGTAAAAGAAAAATGTCATGTTATTAATCTGTGAAGTAGTCAACAAGGATGTTACCTGCGCGTTTGGCTAGCAAATTCCATCGACCCTCACCATGGCAAGCAATGTAATGAACAAGAAGAGTGTCTTCTTCAGGAGTCCATGGCCCTCGCCTAAGCTGCTCATCACCCTCTGTATCTCCACTAGAGCTACTGTTTGTGCTATTCTTGCTCAAAGATGACATACCCACTCTTATAGAGAAGAAGAGAAAAAGAAAAATAATTTGTAGATAATGAGCTTGGGTATATATATATATATATATATATATATACACAAATGTATATTATATGGTGCATTTAAAATAAATCTAAAGACAAGTCCCTATATAGCTTTTAATTCAAAGGGATTTCACCATTAATACTGTACTTGAGTAACAAATTTCATAAAATAGTAATACCAATAATAAATTGTGGGGTGTAGAAGTAAACATAAAGGAGCTTCCATTGAACTTCCTTATTAAAGTCTGTTTCTTCCAAATAAAGAAATATGAACAATGGAAAGTCTTTTTAGAATTTATAACTTATTGGTCTGTTCTCTTGACCAGTTTGCACACATACTACTATGCCTAAGCCAAAAGTATATCTATGCATGCTTAATTATTTTGTCATTTAATTCTTATAGAGTTCTTCATATATATGTATATATATATGACAATTAGGGAGAATTTTCAATTATGAATGGTTACTATTTTTATAACTGAATAATAAATACTTATAATTTTCAGTGTAAATATTAGTTGCAAATTAGAATGATTAGAACTATTAGATTTTTAATTTAAAAGTTAAAAGTACAGTAATTGAATAAGAAAAACTTGCAGTAATCATTGAAATATCATCCATGACAATTATCCTGAGTGTTCAAGATTTGGCTCCCAAGCCATATGGACCAATTTTTTTACATAAAAAAAATAGTATGTTTTTACTTATTTTTCAGCATTTATTTTTAAAACATGTCAACTATGAGGAAAATGATCAATACCTTTCTTTCTTTCTTTATTTTTTTTATTTTTTTTATTTTTGTGGGGTCTCCCATATGGATTTAGATGAGCTTTATATATCTTAATAGAATCCTTCTCCACATGCACTGAAAAAGATTCAAACTTGATCTTGCATATCAAGTGCTCCGAGCCCATACTCACCAGCATCACATTCGGACAATTTTACAAAAGTTTTGCAATCTTTTTCTTTTAAAAAAAAATAATTTTTTTTAGTGTTTTGGGTTATATTGATATATTTTACAGACAATAAGTTTTTTTTTTCCTGTTTTCTTTATTTTTTGAATAAAATAAGTTATCTTACTCTATTTATTTTGTTTTATTTTGTTAGATTTGTTATTTTATTTCTCTTGATGAAAGTTTTTATTTTTATTTTTGTAGAGTTTTGGCAGTTTTAAATTGATTATTTAGTTATATATAATGATATATTATTGAAATTATCTCTTAAATTTATTCTGGCTAATTATGTGAATTTTGGCTCCAGCCATTTGTATTTCCTTTAGAGCTAAGAGAAGTGTAAAAAACTCTAAAAGGAATACAAATAGATTTTATTAAGAATTTTAACTATTTTCATTTCCTAAAATTTTAATAGGAGTATAAATAGCTAAAACCATAAATTTCACTTCATATCGTATTATATTATCATATCAAGTGAGAATCTATATAATTAATAAAGATGGAAAGTCATTAAATAATATGAATAGTAAAAAAAAAATTATGATTTTAAAATTAAACCAACATGCATTTACTAGTAGTGTTGAGAATTAATTTCATATTAATTCCCTAGATCACAAATTATAAGATTATTGTCTTTTATAAATATTATATGATTATCTATAAATGAAATCTTTTATTATTCTGGAAAAAAAATTCCAAACCCATACTCTTGATTACTTAATTTATACAATTAGTTGTTTCCAAACTTAAGCATTATTTAACTAGTATGATGAAACTGTAATGATAACATCCAATTGCACTTAAAAAATAAATTAGGAGACTATAGTCATATTTTTCCCGATGAAACAAAAAAAAAAATCTTATATTTTTAGGATTTTATTTTACAGGATAAAACTATAAAGTTATAAATCAAACGGTACAATGCTTTGAATGCGAATCACAACGTAAGCATACTATTGGTTCATCATCAATTGGACTTAGAGGTAACAAAGACAAACTTGTTAGTAGGCGGAATATATATATATATATATATATATATGAAATAAATTAATACCTAACTTTAATGATAAAGATAATTTTTCTAAAAAAAATAAGTCTTAACATGTCATATGACACAACTATAATTTTTCCTTGAATCAATTGAATGGTTTAGTTCTTAATTTAATCGATCCGGTCTAATAAATATTTTAAAAAATTAAAATATAAATATACTTTAAAATATTTTAAAATAAAAATAGTATAATACAAAATAACAAAATTTAATATTTAAACTTTAAACAAAGAGTATAATTTTAAAAAAATTTGAATTTTTCACAAAATTATTTTATTTTTAAATTAAACCAATTTGATTAAATTCGTCAAATTTTAACTCATAATCAAATTAAATTATTGATGGAAAATTTAATATTTAAATTTTGAATAAAAAATATAATTTTAAAATTATTTTGAATTTTTTATAAATTGATGTAGATTTAAATCAATTTTTAACTCATAATCAACTTAAACTATTGAGAGAAATCAATTTTATTGATCAACTTAATTTTGAAAACACTGTTGTTAATCTAAAAGTCAGAACTGTTTTTACATTGCAAAAGAAAGAAAATACTAAAAAATAAATTTTAATCATAAACAAATAATAAACTGTTTTTCTCAAAAACTATTATATTCGAACAAGTAATTATTTTCTTTATGAAAAACCAAACAAGGCCTTAATGTTACTAGACGCCAAATAGTCTATTCTTATGACAAAGCCTATCCCACTTGACACTTCAACAAGAAGGGACCCGCTCAATTAGCAAATACTATACACAATGTTCCATCAATAGGATGCTACTCTTACATCAAAGGCTCAACACCAACCATAATTAATTAGGATTACAAAGTCTAGAATTAACAGCTAGCATGAAAATAAAAAGTGCGAAAATGAAAAATATGAAAAAAGATATAAAGAAATGATATTTTTTTAAAATATGAGAAACGAAACGTAATATGTAAATACAAAATAATATTGAAACATATTTATAAATATTTTTTTTACATATAACAAATATTAAAAAAATTAATTATAAGATCATACAAAACATAGTATTAACAGTAATTATTTAAATTAATATTTATTATGAAATTTAACGAGATATATTTAATTATTTATAAATTTTATAATTGAAATTAATAATATAAAAATATATTTTTTAATTTTTAAAAATTAAATAAATTGTGCTTTAAATATTTTAAAATAATTTTAGTGAATTTTTTAAAGGAGGTAGAAATTAAATCAACTACTCAAAGTCAAAGAAATTCCTAGACCGATCATATAGATGACCCATCGGACAAAACAAAGCAGCATACGTGGAAAGTGAAGAAAACAAGATAGGAAATTTGCTTTCTTTTTTTTTTTCATGAAAATGAAATTCTAGAATTATGTATTTTTTTTATTTATATTTTCTTGACTTAATAATTCTAAGTTGTATATGCCTGTGCCTGCCTATTGGCATTGACACAGGAAACGTGCATGACCAAACAAAATATTTTTATCACGAAACACTCAAGACTTCTTTTAAAACGTGTTTTTTGGTTAGTGAGGGGGCGGCATTTTGAGCCTACGCTTGGAATGGAATCTCATATCATGACTTTGATTTCATTTCTATGGTTATTGGTCTTTTTGGCTTTTATGTGATGATCTCTTTTGATAATGAAGATGGACGAAGACACTCATCTTCTACCAATTACACAAACAGCTCATATCATATCCCTTCAGCCTTCAAAAATACTGTCATATTATGATTTCTTCCTTCAAATGGCAAATCATCATCAATCAAAAACTATCCCAAAAAAAATAAAAGAAAATGAAAAACAGATAAAAAAAAATATCTGTCATTATTTACTAATACTTAATTGTACATTTTTTTTTTAAAAAAAATAATGATATATAAGGTGTACGTGTTTAAATTGTAATGCAACAGGGAGTTTTCCCATGTGGTTCCTATTGCTCCAAGTTGGTGGATAAAATAACTTGAGTGTTCAAAACAAAAACATCAAGTAGCAATAGAAAAATATCTTTCTAAACTAGACCATTGTTTAAAATAACTTGACTCTTGAATCTACCGTTTACGTTCATTTTCGAGGCCAATATTTCTTCTTAAGTTAATTTAACTTTTTTTTGGGAATTAAATTAATTTAAATTGACAAAGAACTATACATTCATTTCCATGCTTATGCAATGGGTTAACAGGCAAAATCGAATTTGCCCATTTAATTAATTCTTTCTAAGTAACCAGCAAAATGGGTGGCTAAGCTAATTAACAACTTGTACTATTATAGTAGTAAACAAATCAACTAATCAACTAATAACATATGTTAATCATGCCAGGTTTTTTAACTCATAGATGCCATTTTTTAAAAAAAAAAAATAACTACAAAAGGAGAAGACAATTAGTAACAACAAAGCTTTAGATTTTATTTTTCATGTATCCATTGATTGTAGCTTAGCGTACAGAACAGAACAATGACACAGCCGTGAGAAGAGGACAATCGCGGTTTTCATAAGGCAATCGTTGGATAGGTATGGTATACCCCGGAAAGGGAGGTAGAGTCCAACTTGACTAGAATTATACTAAAGTACCAGAAAGCATGAATTTTTATCCTGCAAGTAATTCTTTATAAAGGTGACAAACAGTTAAGATCAGAAATTTACATGAATTAAGTTTCATTTCCCGGCTCTGTTGAGTCGATTTAAGTTGTGAGAGGTTGAGATATAGAAATGATTTTGAGTTTATATAAATTAATTTTGTTTTATTACTCATAATTTTAATTTAAGAAAGTATTAAAAAAATATTTTATGGTTTAACATTTTTTAATTTGAATTTAGTTTGTATTATAATGGTACTTTATGATATATGTTGTTAATCAGAAAAGTAATAAAATATATAATGTCATTTAAAATATTAATATGGCATGATGATGTGGGATAGCATGTCAGTTGATGAACCTATTTTAATAAATCTGTTGACATATTAATTATTAAAAATACAAAAAAATCATATATGATTTAATAATTTTTTATTTAAATTCTGAAATTTAATTTACATTAATATCATACTATACGTTATTTGTACATATCAAAAATAAATTGTCTAATGTTGTTTATAATGATATGATGGGAAGACATAACTTTTATAAATTATAATTATATAAAAAAAATTATACTTAAAAATTGTGAGTTTTAATCTATAACTTTAATTTTAATAAATTAAAAGAAAAACAAAAGCAACTGTCAAAAATTAATATGAAACAAAAATAGTTTATCCACAAATCTACAGTATAATTTGAAATTAAATATTAATTTTTTAAAAAAATAAATTTTTTTATTTTTTTATTAATAATATTAACATTAAAATACAATGCTATTTTATACAAATTTATTTAATTTTATTGTTTAAAAATTGGCATAATTATAACGATGAAGTATAATAAGTTATTTGATTTTTAGATTATTAGATATAATTTGACTAATCATTTTGATTTATAATTTTTATTTAATAAGTGAGATTTATTTCTATTGTATATCAAAAAATATAATTTAAAAAATTATATTGTCTAAATGATGTTAGTTAATATTTACGTACATCACCTGAAGATTGGCCTTTATATATATATATATATATATATATATGATATTAGCTAATTTGCTATTACATCTAATTAACAACGTATCATCAGATTAAAAATTGAAAGAATGTGGACCGAAACTTTAATTAGATTACATTATTGCGCCTTTATTGATTTATTATTCAACTACACCTATGTTTTATAATAATAGTATTCATTATTAAACTCTTTTTCTTTTCTTTTTTTTTTTAAAAAAAAATGGCATTAGCATTATAAATGTGAAACTTGCTAAAAAAATACAATATCTCTCCTTGGAAAAAAATCTACTAACACATGAATAACTATCGTACCAAGCCAACACAAATTAGAAACAAATGTAAAATCAAAAGGTAATGAAACCACAAAATATATCATTCTTCAAGCAATCTCCACATAAAAGGTTCAAAACAAAATAACTACTTATATAATGTAGGATAAAAACAAACATAAAGAACAAAAAATAAACATTGCTTTGACCGCAAACCTTTTTGGATTGGATTTTTCTATAACGTCACTAAAATTTATCCATCAATACCTTGAAACAAAAAAAATGAAATTTGATTCTCTTTTTCGAAGGATCTCGCCAGAAAATATTATAGCCTAATTGTTAAAGAAAACTTAAATGAGAAATAAAAAAAATTTGTCAAAAAAAATATATACGACCACAGCTCAACAATAAATGAAAATGAAAGTGAAACGGAAATAAAGGAGAAAGACAAGTAGGCCACCATCTACGAATCATTCACGGCTAGAGACCCAAAACCACAAATGGTTGACTTAAAGAAAAGGAAATTTTGGGTGGAGAGTAAGGGTGAGCAAAACTGAACTGAAATAAAAAAAATGAATCGAATTAAGTGAATTTGGTTTATTCAGTTTGGTTCAATTTAAAAAAATAGAAAAATTTAGTTTTCGATTTCGGTTCGATTTATAATTGAGAAAACCGAATAGATCAATTTGTAGATTTTTTTAGTTTGTCTTTTAATTTGAGTTTAAAGAGCTAAAAATAAATTGTTTAAAGACTAACATTGAAAGTTTATATAAGATAAAAAAAAAAAAACTCAAATTAATTTATCACAATTACAACGCATTGAGAGCCCAAAATCGAAAATCAAATCGATTTTATTCGGTTTAATTTACTTCGATTTTTTCTTAAATTTCAGTCGGTTCAATTTTAATTTAAAACTAAATTTGATCTATTTAATTTTTAAAATTTATGCTTGATTTGAACCGAATCAATCGAATGTTCAACCCTGACAGAGAGACCAAAGTGAGAGACAGTATTCATTATTAACCTTGATATCATAAATGAATGGAAAATAAAAGGTAAGCAGTTTTAAAAGTTCCTAATATTAATTAATTAATAATAATATTTTTTATTTTATTATATTAATATGTAATAGATATTAAGTTACATCATTTTATAGAATTATTTTTAATGATTTATTAAATTTAAAATAAAAATATTTTAGCAAATAAAAGTTGGAGCTTGTGGGGGTAGCCAGCTAAGGTCCAGCTAGTATAATCAAACAAAACAGATTAATCTTTTTTCACTTAAAGTTTTACATTTTATCAAAGATTGAGTAGCCTTAGGACTGGTTTATAATGGCTCTAATTTTTCTTCCTTTTTCTCCTTCAATTTTCTTTTATTATAGCAGCTATGGACAATTATCAGCTTTTTTTGTTCAATAATAGTCTAGTTTTTTAATTATTTTTAATAAATTCTCTATTTTTTAAATTTATTGATTTTTCTTTAAATTTATTAGATATAAAGTTATGTTTTCTTCTTTTTAGTGTGCTTTATAATTTTTAGCATTAGATGTACAACTGTTGATAAATTTTGGGGTTTTTTTGTTCTCATTTATAGTGTATTTTTATTAAGATTATGTTTTATATTTCTTTTTTTTTTTAAATTTTATTTTGATTTCGTGATTTTCTTTCAATAAATGCAAACTTTAATGTTTTTAACATATCTAAATTTTTAAATTATCATATTAGACCCATAGAAAAACAGTATATATCGAACACTAATTAAAAATTGCAATTGACTGGATTGCATATATCACTATTTGGTTAAATTTGAAACTTTATAAATTTAATATGACATTTTGAAATGATAATTTTTGTTATTTATTTCTTTTAAACGCAGTTACTCCATTTTTTCAAAAAAAATTATTTTATCAATCCTAAAAAAAGATTGGGTAGCTTTAATTACTTTGCAAGAATATAAAAAAATAATTGCAAGAAGAAGAAGGAGATAATTAACATCCAGTACACGACACAAAAACGCACGCAGGCATGACTTTCCCAATGGTGGCATTGGCAGTTAGATTAAGTCTGCATCAGAAGTCTTCATTAATTGCGATTATGATGACTTGTTGATACTTAACCCCACCATTTCTTAGGTCAAATCTGCAATAGAAAATTTTGCAGATAGTAGATGATGGAGGGAGGAAAGACGACGACGACGACGATATGTGTTGACATTTAGCATTGACACAACGTTTAACAACAATATAATAAAAATTAATTTTTTTTTTTTTTTAAAAGATGGAGATGATTGATCAGACCACCATGCGCGATTATCGCCAGCTAATGATGCCATCTAAGACAATCGCATCGATGACAATGATGATGATGCTTATCCTCGGAGGAACATGGAACTGAAGTTCTTGTTCGAACCTGTGCTTCACTACGAGTAAGATTTAAGCTTGCAAGTTGCCCTTACTTTAATCCCTATTTTTCTATGCTTAGAGTTGAATTTCCATCTTTCACGCGTTAATTGCACATTGACTTTCAACTTTATTAATTGGTTCTGAACGTGATTTGCTTTTTTTAACATGAAATAGAGATTTCATTGTAATGGTGAAACTTACAAAGTTATAAACTACGACAACAAATATAATCTGAATTAAAAAAAAAAAAACCTAGAAACTTAACACTAAATACATAAAATTCTAGAAAGCTTATTCCATATTCAAAAAAGGTGAGTACTCTTAATAAACAGAAACGTTTAAATAACACTTAATTAAAATATATAATTTTATTCTTACACTAAAGAGAAGAGAGAATAAAAAATCTCAAATAATATTTTAAAATATTGATTGATCTGAATTTATATGTTTTTTTGTTTGAAAAGCTTTCTCTGGCATTGATTTATAAATTTTTAAGGCTTTAAATCTACTTCTGACAAGAGATTATTTGTTTTATGAAGACAGATTTGAAAATCTAAACAAATCTTATTACTCGAAGAGCAAAAGAAGTATAAAAATCCAGATATAAATATATATATATAACTAGTTATTTATAAGATAGATAATGAAACAATTCAAAAAAAAAAAAAAAAAGGATTGTTCCCGTTAAAAAATGATCAATAACTCCTTTATGGGAGAACAAGAGATAGGTGCTGAGAGGAAGAAGAAAATTGAACTTTTTGGAACAGAGAGAAACTCTAAAAATTAGAGAAAACATGCTTTGTCTAGTTTTGGTTATTGTCGCCATTTATATTTTTTTCTTATTTTATTTTTCAATATTAGAGCAAACTTTAAATCATGATGCAAGCTATATCTAATTAAGGTTTAATTTTATGCTTTTCTGCTTATGTATTAATATTTAAGTGTGAGTTTGATATTGTACATGCCAAAAATTGATTTCAAAAAATAAAAATATTTTCTTTTATAATTAATTATAGATTTTAAATATAATTTTAAAAATTAATATTTAAATATTTTATTAAAATCTATTAAATAATATTATATTTTTGAAATATAATATTATGGTATTTTATAATGACAATATTAATGTTTTAAATTTATGCCATCTCCTAACTCTTTGATTGTATTGAAGAAAATATAAACTTCTCATTCATATAATAAATTTAATATGACTTTATACAAATATAAAATTTATCATTACAGTCAAAATTTACAAAAATGTTTTCATTGAATCTTCTCTGGAAAACTTTTAGTTGTTGAATATTCTCTTATAATTGCAACTTGATGGTACAATTGATTATATATTGATTTTCAAATTTTTTGAATAAATTATTACTATAATTAAAAGAAAAAAAACAACAAATTTTCTAATAATTATACCTAAACTTTTAAAGAATAACTAAATATCTAATGAAAAAATTTGCTAACACTCTCGTAGAGGAAAAATAAAACTCTTATAGAGAAAGAATAAAATTCTCCTAAAATGAGATCTATCTTATCCATACAAATAAAAAAAATATAAAAATTAAATAGATTTAAATCGATGAATCAAAATTTTATTAATATTAAAAGAGTAAACACTGAACTCATATAAATAAAATAAAAAATAAATTAAAATTTTAATTGATTTAACTTATAAATTTAGTAATAAATAAAAAAACAACATTTTTTTTAGAAACCAATAAAGATATTAAAAAATTGACTAATTCTCTAATGTTGTGTTTGATTCAATTATAACTTAAAATTCATTTAATTTGCAAATGAATTTCTTATAAAAATTATTTGCAAATAATTTGCTATGTTTGACATACTACAAAATAAAAATAGAATTTATTTTACATAAAATTAATTTTGTATTTGATTTGAGTGTAGAATTCTATGAAATATTTTATTTTACAAAAATGTCCTTATGTTTTTTTATAAAAATTTTTACACAAACACAAGAAAAGAGAGAACGAGAAAAATAAATAGAGAGATGATTGGTGGAGAGAAGAAAAAAGAGGAGTTAAAAGAAAAAAAGAAAGAAAAGTAAAAAGAAAATATTTAACCCAAAGAATTTTTATAATAATAAATTTTTTTTTTTATAATTTTGGAGTTTATATGCAAACCGATAGAATTTGATTTAACTATAATTAATTTCTAAGGATTCAATGAAACAAAACTTTAAATGAATTTTTATTTATATCAAACACACAAAATTTTATAGATTTATAAATAAATTTCATACAAATTATAGAGTTTATGTATATCAAATTAAGGGTGTAATCGAGCTGAGTTAAGTTGCACCCTATCAGACTCGAGCTCGAGCTTGAACTCAGCAAATACTTGAATACTTAAATTCAACTCGATTAAACTCGTTTATTTATATAATTTTTTTTGTGAATTCTATAAATTGAATTTTAGGCTTGAATAATCTCGATTAGGCATAAATCGATTAATCTCGATTAGTAATATTATAAATATGTATAAACTCGATTAAACTCATAAGCCTCTCAAATCGAATACTTTAAACCTCAAATTCGGCTCGCTCAATTATTTGATTTGTTTAAGTTTGACTCGCTTAATTTCGAGTCGATTTCAAATATTTCTCAAATCAACTTCAAATAATTTGCAAGTAGTTTCGATTAATTTACATCTCTAAACCAAACACAACTGACTTGGATATGATCTGAAAACACATCTATTCGCAGTGGATCTTTATACTCAATTAAGTTGGTCAGGTAATCTCCTTAATTTCTAAATAGTCCTCACCTTCCCACTTCAATTTCTAAACAATCATTACATTGAAATTAAGAATGTGCACATGAGCTTGGTTCAATTTTTTTTTTTTGAAAATAATTAAAATTAAATCAAAAATAATTTTTTAAAAAAATAAAAAATCAAAATTAGACTAAAAATGAAGAATTGTTGTTGAATTGAATAAGGATTTTGGCATAATTTAGTATAAATTTTAATTTTAATTAATTTAATTTAATTCAGTTCAATTAATTTTATTCTTTAATTCTTTGAAACAAAATAAGATTCAAAAAATAAATTAACCTGAATTTAAAATTTGAATTTTTTAATTTAACTCTTTAAAAACCAATTAAAAAATAAACTAATAATTATGTGAGGATCAAATTGTAACTCACCATCGAATGAATAAGTGAAGGAGGTGCTGCTGTTTTATAGAAAGAGGCAACACCTCCTTCACTTTATTTCTTTTTCTAATGCGATGCGAGACATTTCCGCATCCCGCAGTTCATATTTCTTTTCATGATATCAAATTTAAAATTATATATATATATATAAAAGTCCATTTTATACATGGGACTTATCATTGTGAAGCTTATATAATATATGACATAAAATTAAAGCATTATTAAATTAATCATTAAAAATTAAATTAAAATTGGTCCATTAATCTCATCTAAAGCATAAAATATTTTGATAATTTTCATCTCATTAATGCTTAAATAATTTTTATTAGATCGTTCGAGATTTCATATCAATTGTGAAAAATATGTATAGGGGTTACATAGATTAACACTCATTTACAAAATTATCATGTTTTTACGAAGGAATACCTCTTGTCATTAACTTGTGTGTGTTTGCGTATATTAATAAAAAATAAAGATAGTTTTTATTAAATATTGTTGAATGCTTGTTTGATTATCCCCTCATAATATATATATATATATATATACACACACACGTTTCTATAAATAGTTACTATTTTTATAATTGAATAATAAATATTTATAATTTTCAATATAAACATTAATTACAAGACATAATAATAAGAATCATTAAATTTTTAATCTAAAAGCTAATAATACAGTAACAATGGATGAATGAAAATTATAATAATTATTAAAATATCACACACACACACACATATATATATATATATATATTAACAATGACAAATTTCAAATTGGTTCATACGCTTACGAATGAGCTAACTCGCAAATTCAATGATTCAAATATTAATGAGCTCAAAATTAGCTCATCAAATTAATAGGTTAAAATTGTGTTTAATTTTAAAATTTATTTAATAAATGAATCAATCTCAAATAAATTTTAGTGAACAAATTTGATTGATTTATAAATTTATTCTTTACAAATAACCATTATTTTTTGTTTCTTTTATTTTCTACCATTAACTTGCATATAAAAATACTTTTAAATTCAGAACTACAAATTAATAATATAATAATCAAGGACATATCTCATAATATAGGTAAATATAACTTCTTATTTTTCAATATTTTTTTGAATATAAAAGCACTTTAAATATTAAAATTTTAATTTCTACATGTTTAATGATTATACATATTTCTTAATTATAAAAAATAATACATTAACGCAACATAATGTTCAGCCAATTGAATATGGTGAAGAAGTTGTTTAGATTTCAGATCCCTAGCCTAGTTCTAAAACATTGGTTAGTAGAAACTGAAACTGTAATATAATATCTTAATTAGATAATATAAAAAAATTAATAAATTTGGTTCCTATTTAAAATTTGTAAACTACAATAAAAATAATTAAGTTGAAAGTAAAATTCAGACAAATCCCTTTTTGGGCCTATTCTCATTTCTTGAGTTTGGATTATTGGGCTTGTCCAATTAAAATCTAGGGAGGACGAGGTAAGTCCAAAAGCCTAGTACACTTAATTTGAGCTCCTCGCAATTGGTCTTCATTCAGCATGTTGGGCTTTTTATTTGTGTCTACCAATCCAAACTCTCTAATTGGTCCTTGAATATATGCCATTAACCATTTTCCTTATCTCCCACACCCTTGCCAGGAAAAAAAACCAAACCCGGTGCACGGTACAAGTGACAAACGGGTTGGCTTAAGGTGAGGATAGATTGAGTTGGATCATTTGATTAAGTTATAAAAAAAATATTTTGAATTATTTTTAAATTTTTAATTGAGTTGGATTACTTAATTTTTTTTTCAAATAAAAAATTATTTTAAACTTTAGAAATATTTTTAATAATTTAAATAAAGTCAAATTGAAATCAAATGAAATTCCAATCAAATTCAATCTGAATTTTTTTCAATTATTTAAGTTCAAATCATTTTAATTTTTTTTAATTTCAAATCGTGTTCAAATAAGATTTTTAATCGAAAAAAACAAATGCCACCATGCAAAGCTACGAAGAAGACAAGTTCTTTTTTCTTCCTAATATCTATTAACAACACATATATATACCAAGAAGACAAGTTCTTTTTTCCTCCTAATAACCATTAACACATACACACGCATGTGAGCGCGCATGCACGTGTGTGTGTCTATATATATATATAATTATTATCATGATTATATGCATATTTTGTCATTGTCTTAAAACTCTAGAAAAATATTTATTAGATTTGTAGTTTATGTATTATAGTTTGATTACTGAGTATCAAATATGGTAAATTTAACTTTTTAATATGTATTTATTTCCAATTATTTTTCTAATAAATTTATTTACTATTAAATTTGTATCCATTATTCTAAATTTGTGTATGATTACTCATTGGTAGTAAAGGGTAATAAAGTAGGGTGAAGTATCCAAAAACATTCGTTCTATTACCAATCCTAGCTATTAGAATGGTAATTTTTGACTTGATCTAAATTTATTTAAAAAAAAGGACTTGAATTCAATTTAAATATGTAGAAAATTTAAAATGATATGAATTCAATATAATTTTAGAATTGACTCGAACCAACTCTAACTTAATATGTAACTCATCTAAATATAATTCGATATGTAATTATTTAAATTTAATTTAATGTAAATTATTAAAAATAATTGAAAATTTTAAAAAAATTATGAATAACCCAATTTCAAATAAAAAATAAGTTAATTTTTTAAATTTCAATCCACTAATTTGACTCACATATATGACACCACTTAAAATAGCTCAATTCAAACTTATTCAAAAAAAATTAATTTAAAATGAACTCACCCGCCTCATTTGTCACATCTACTAGCCTCTCCTTCTTAATGTGACTTACCCAAAGCAACAAGACAATAAATTTGGTATTAATTAGTTGTTACAGAAAAAAAAAGAGTTGATGTTCTCAAATTCAATCCTAACAAACTACATAGTTAGGGACATTAATTAATGAATGGATATTACCAGTAGTTTCCGACCTCCTTTGTTTCCTTCAAGCATCTTGTTTCTCATTCCCTGTCTCTTTTACATGTGTTGTTCACGCTAATCCACCCATCTCCATTCTTTCTTAATCTTTTATTCTTTAATTCTCCAGCATGATGTGAAAGCTACATGACTCTTTTCCACTATAACTCAGCTAACCTATGCTGCCGAACATTGAAAATAGAGGCATTCTTGCTTTTCTTGAGGTGGCATAGGCTTTGCACTTAATTATCTTGAAACCTACCCTTCAAAAAATTTATCTTGAAACCTATAAATGGAAGAGGCATCTAACATTTGGTAAGGTATGCAAAGCAAGTGCAATTGATCTCCCTCTTCAATGCTGCATTGGTCGTTATTTTGTTTTTAGCAATTTTTTTTGGTCATTAGTATGACGGGAGGAAGGGATCGAACAAAAGATCAAATATGCCAAGCCAAACCTAGAGTGAGCCAAACCTAGAGTGTGTTTTGTGTCTAGCAATTGGTAGTTCTGAATTTACTAAATTTATGTTCTAAATTCTATTAAAAAGAAAATCATTCATATCAGCAGGAAGATAGATATTATGATCATAGAATTTGACATAAAATTCCTTTTATTGTTTTGAATTTATATTGTTAATCAAATTAAAATAAATTACTCTCAAACTGAAAAATTAAAAAATAAAAATAAAAGTACCATGTAGTGATCTTCCCAATCCAATTAAAACCAAGGATGCTTACCCATTTGCTTAAATCATGTTTGAAATAGACTCTCACATTCCTTAACCCTCCTTCATTAACACTTCTCCACCAACACTGTGCAGGCTCGTATAAAAACACCTAATAACTATACACCGAAATTTTTTTTTAAGGAAAATAGCTGTTTATATTGCCTGTGGCATCATTTTTATATAGCAGAATAGAGACAAAGTCGAAACTTTTCTTTGGGGTCGCTGAGGGGCCAAACTGAATATATCTCGACATGTCGTATCATATTATAAATTAATTATTATGCTATTATTATTAATTTAAAATTAAAAAAATATAAATCAAGATAAAAATTCATGCATATTTAGTGATCAAAAGAAAATAATTCGACTCAAATAATTTTATCTTTATTTTCTTTGAGAGAAATTTAAAATTTTCTTAAGATTTCATAAAAACAAAAATTCATGAGTTATTTTTTTTTTGTTACTTTAAGGGCTCAAGTTCTCACAAACCTTTAAGTTAATTACTTTAAACTCTCTAATATTTATCATATTTAACTAAATTATTACTCGTTTTTCAATATTATATTAAATCATTTCTTATATTTATTCTATTACACTAAAAAATCCTTCAATGTTAAAAAGACATGTTTTCATTAGTCCAAAAAAATCTAGTCAAAAGTGAGTTTTGTGTTTTATTTAACTAATTGCTCTGAATCTCTTAGTATTTGTCATATTTAATTAAATTATTTTTTATTTTTTAAAATATTATATTAAGTCATCTTTTACATTTGTCCTATTATATTAAAAAGTCTTTACGTTATCTTAGTGTTTGTCATATTTAATTAAATCGTATATCATTTTTTAAAATATTATATTAAGTCATATTTTACATTTGTCCTGTTACACTAAAAAGTTTTTACGACGTTTATATGAATTTAACAGAAAGATTTTTTAGCGTGACAGAATAAAATTTGAGAAATAATTTAGTATAATATTAAAAAATAATAAATAATTTAATTAAATATAACAAATATTAAAAAAGTTGAAGTAATTAACGCTGAACACTTAAAAATGAAGTTAGGAATTGGCGGTGAAATTGCCACGTTTATGAAAGGAAATGGATGCAAAATAAATGGCCATCGGTGCCCGGAATATTTTCATGATCAACCCAAATCGGTTGTGGTCCTCTTCCTATCTTCCAATCGTAATAGCCTTACTCCTTAGCCATATGTTACATCAATATTGTGAGGCAGAGACCTTGGTGTAGTTTGGTAGAACCTCATAAGGCATGCTTTTACTGTGGACCCCGTGCAGTGCCCAATAACAATTTTATATTATTAATATAAATATATAGTAATATGTTATGTAGTTTTATATTTTTAAATTAAATATAGAATATCCAATATTAAATATGATATAGGATAATATGAATGTCGTATTTATATAATATATTTAGTATAATAATAAATATAAAATTTATCACAATCAAGAATCATAAAAATATTATTCTTATAACTATTTTGACAACTTCCAATCATATTAACATAATGTTATAATTTATAATTTGATGGTAAGTACACTTCATTAAATAGTACTATCAATTACATATCAACCCTTAAGTTTTTTTAAATGAGTTTGACTGAAAGAAAAATAAAATACCTATTAACCATATCAAAACTTCTAAAAAGAAAAACTAAAAAGATCCAATGAAAAAATCCTCCCCCGTTCTCATTAAAGAAAAATACAATTCTAATGAAGGGAGATTTATATTATCTATAAAAATAAGAAATCATAATAAATAAATAGCTCTAGATATACATATTTAGATTTTATTACGATAATAAAATTTTAAAAAAACTAAAATCACTCAAACAACATCAGAAATATAAAATAAATTTCTATTGATCTTATAATAGATCAAGGAAATTCGTTTGTTTGTCCTTCAAAGTTGATAAAAACATTAAATCAATTAGAATTAAAAAAAGATCTATTAAAACTATTAGATTTATTAATCTAAGAAGACTATATCAATATAATTTTGTCACTGGCAGCCCTAAAAAATTAACAATTTGAGAGATTTTAAGGATAAAAAAAGAAAAAAAAATAGAGCTTTTAGTTACAAGTTTAAGAAAGAGGGAGGCACTAATGTTCATGAAAGTGGCATAAGTACTTTAAAAGGGTGTATTCAATTAATATTTTTATAAACTTTTAAGTAAATGATTTTTATAAAATTTATAAATTTTTAATATATTTTACAATATCGATAGCTAAGAGAGATTAAAAAAAAGACATTTAAAAATTCTAATGAGTATTAATAGCTTTGAATGAAGACTTTTTTTTATCTAAAGATTTTATTTATTAGAGACACTGATTCATTGTCTAATTAAACTTATATAAAGTTTTCAAATTTTTAGTTAGGCTAATGATTCAAAAAGAAATTGAAATTTTATTTTTGATATAAATAGATCAACTTTTGATTAGTAATCTATTTTTTTGTAAGCTAATATTATTGTTTGATAAAATTGGAACTCGGGAAAAACTTTGCATATGGTCATACAACAACAAAGCCAAGAAGGTGCGAAAAGAGATTGATTTAACCATTATAAAAAAATATTTAAGAGATATATTGATATAAAAGACTTTAATAGGATTAATTAAAAAAATAATAAGTTAATTTTGTTGATTGAAAAAATACGAATATGTATCAATTGAATTTAATATTTTTAATAAAAAATTATATATATATATATATATATTATCTTACAAATTATTTATAGTGAATATTTTTCATTTATCAAATTCGTCATAAAAATTATTTATGATAAATGTTTATCATTTGTCAAATTAATATTTTAGTAAATAAGTGACTAACAATTATACTATTATTATATTATATTAATTAATTAAAAAACTATAAAATATATAATTAAAAAGAAAATATATAAAAAATAAAATATATAATAAAAGAAATAAAAATTAATTATTTATCTAATTTAAATGATAAAATAATTTAATTATCTAATTTAAATGATAAAATAATTTAAGTAATATTAACTTATAAATTATTTATTTTGATGTTCTTATATCTAAATAAAGATGAAAATTTTAATTATTTTTAAAAAAATTTTACACTATAATTTGCACAATGCTTGAATTAACAACTAGTTTAAACATAAAACAATCATCATAAGGATGATAGTGATATATAATAAAATGTTTATGGACTTTTATATTATAATTTTCCATGGAGACAATAATATTACTTAAATAACAATAAGCATTAAATATGAAAAGCATAATTTACACTTTCTTTAAAGATTTAGGCACTTCTTAGAGATAGACAAATAAATTTGAAAATTCAATTTGAATTCAAAAAATTGATCCAAAAGTTAAAGGTTAGCTGATTCAATTGGATCAGGATTAAAGTTCTTAAATTGAGTGATGATGTTAAATTTTAAAATCTATTGAATATCCTAATGCAAATCACATTTAAGAATTGCATATATCTTGTATTAGAAAAACTTATAAATTTTCTTACAATTATACTCAATGGCTATCTCCAATAGACCTTACTTAGACAATTTTTAATTATCGAATTATTAGGCAAATGACTATTACACTATATTTTTAAAATCAAATCGATCAATTAATTGATTTCTAATTTGATCAGTTCAATTGTCTAACTAGTTTGATTTAATAATGTATAAAATTTAAAAATATTACTAAAATAGCTTTAAAAATAAAAATACATTAATATATTTATGATAATTAAAATATAAAAATAATATTAAAAATTATTTCAAACCAAAATAAACCAATCACTGATTTAATTTTAAATTTTATCGACTTAACTACCCATTTTCAAAACATCGGTATTAGGCTATAATTCCAAAGGTTAGTTTATTATTCATCTAATATTTCATAAAAAAAAAAACGAGTATGATGTAAACATCACATGAAGATAAGCCATTAAAACAAGCATTCTTCAGATAATAATCATGATAACAGATTGCGTCTAAAGTAATAGATCCCTCTTCCTTAATGCTGTAAATCATAATTAATTAACTTAATTTTATTTTAAAAAATAAATATTAAAAATATTATTTCTAAAATTTGTCATATTTACTCAGAAATATTATTGAAATAAAAAATAAAAAACTATAAATTATAATTTTCAAATTTTATTTTATATTTTAAAAAATAAAAATAAAAAAAATGATATAAAACGAAGTTGGTTTATCTATATTGAATAGAAATTAATGGTAATGCTGATTACATCAAATAGCTGAGACTCATTAGAATGCAGAAAATGTTGGAGATTGCTCCATAGCTAACCCACAATGGAATCACTAAGGCTGAGAATTTTGTAGTGGAGCTTGTCACTTGTAAATGAAAAATTGTAGGAAATTAAGGTTGGATTAGGTTGATGTGTATGTGCCCATTTTATGTCTAAATGCACTTAGCATCAACAATAACAAGGATTACACTTTCACAACATTTTGTTCGGTCCAGGATTACCAAGGAATTTACTTTTTCTTTTTTTTTTTTTGAAAAAAATATTTTTAAATGGTATTACATACTGATTTTAGCAAATATTATTAAGTGATTTCTATTTTTTAATGGATTAAAGGAAATTTTTTTTTAACATTGATCAAAATTGCAAATAAAATTCGATTTGAAGTCAATGATGTGTCATGTTGGAGAAAAAAAAATACATGTCATATAGAAAATTTAATTAAACAATATATATCAAATTAAATTATGATTTTTCTATATATATATATAATGTTACCAATAATCCCAAGTATCTTAAATAAAATCCCTATAAAATATATTTCATGACTTGATATATTTTATTTCATTATTTTATATAGCATCTCCTCTTTTTATTGCATAATATAACAATAATTTTAAGTTAAATTTGTGAAAAAGTTAATCGGTATTAGATCAAAGCTCGTATATAAAATTATTAAAATAAAATTTTATGGTAGAAAAATTGTTCAAGTTTAAGAATTTTTTGCCATCAACTTTCTTTTTTAAAAAATTCAGTTACATTAACATGAAAATTAAAGAATTCACAATATGTATATCTCATTTGGTTTAACTTTAAAATTAAAACTCTAATCAACAAGTGAGAGAGCAAACTCATTTATTAATAAAATTAATTATTAAGATTAGATTTTGCTAAAACAAAAAAAAAAGTTGAGAAAAATATACACAAAAAAAAAATCAATATGGGCCATGATGAATTTATACATGCAAATAATTGTATGAGACCCATTCTAGCTAAATAATAATGGTGATTTATCTATGACAACACTGATAAGCTGGAAATCTGGCCTTTCTCCACCAAAGCTCATGTCATTATTAGTCTTTACAACGAATTAAAAAAAAGCTCTTCATGAGCTCCAATTCCAAATAATAAATTAGAGAAAAAGAAAAAGGTTTAGAATAAATAAATAAATAAAATAGTTCCACTTTAACTCAACGTTTTTCACATACGCCTGGGGGCCAAAAGCTTTACCATGGGGCCCTTTTTTTTTGGATATTATCTGTTGGACCCACTTAGAGGGAACACAAATCGTATAAGCTGGAATTGCCACGTGGCCCTCCAAAGACTACTCTCTTTTTGGTTTCTTGAATTAAATGTCAAAAAAATAAAATTATATATAATACATAGTTGCATCGTCTCTCCACTTCTATAATCCCACACTATAAATACAAGTCTCTTTCTCTCATTATCTAGTAATCACACACCCAATTAACCCATTTGGCTCTCCAAGAATTTCATCCCTCCATAATTCAAGAATTCAAGATCTGAAGAATTCGATTTCTTCCATGGCTGATTTCACTGCAAATCATTTGCCAGGCCTTATTAGAGCGTCATCATTTCCATTCTTAGATATGATTGATCCAAATATTGAACCCATGAACCAATTCACTGGAATAAACCAAACTACCATCCTAGAACACAATTCTTCAAACTTGAATAATTTCCATAGCTTCTTGCCTTTCTCTGGTGATAACTTCTTTAGCCATATTCAAGCAGCAGAATTCCCTGGAAATTTAACAGAAAATTTTCCTGGTATTTTCCATCAAAACCAACAGAACAGTGCTCTGCCAGTTTCTCATCATCATAATCATCACTGCCAGCAGTCCTTTGCTACTCCTGCTACTACTAATGGAAATAATGATGAAAGTGAATTTCAAGAAGGCAAAAAAAGAAAAGCAAAGGATGTATCAGAAAGCAGCTCCATGAACTCATCTCCACAAGTTTCTGAAAATGGAATCGGCAAAAATGTAATCAAGTTTAATGTTTAATTGCCCTTTTTCTATCCTCTTTTTTTTCTTAAACATGGATTTAAATTATATCATTATGTTAAGTTGAAGCTCATGGGATTTTCTTTTCTTTGTATGATATGTACAGAGTTCAAGAAGAGGAAAAAGAGCTAGAGGCAAAGAAGAGGAAGAGAAACCAAAGGAAGTTGTTCATGTGAGAGCTAGAAGAGGGCAAGCCACAGATAGCCACAGTTTAGCAGAAAGGGTAACATATATGCTTCTCAAGTTCACAAAGATAATCCAATTTTTCTTTGGGTAGATACACGTATCCACATTAATTTATTGTGCAACAGGTAAGAAGAGGAAAAATCAATGAAAGACTAAGATGCTTGCAAGATATTGTCCCAGGTTGCTACAAGGTATAAATATACATATGTTCTATCTGTCTATAGAAATCAGTCAATTAATTAATCATATCTTCTGTAATTGAATAAAACAATACTTGCTAATATGCTTGTACATTTTGTTGATTATTTAACAGACCATGGGCATGGCAGTAATGTTGGATGAGATAATCAACTATGTTCAATCCTTGCAGAATCAAGTTGAGGTGAGTTTATACTTCAAAGAAATTAAATAAAATTGGAGGCAATTTTTAAACAATATTAAAAATGTTCTTCTTATGATCTTTATACACTGACATTTTTTTTTTGGGGTGGGGTGTGGGGGGGGGGGGGGGGGGGGGGGGTGGTTTTAATTTTAATTTTATATCAAATTAACACA
>CATIWR010689406.1:0-33109 GCA_949677035.1 Omphalea diandra | reverse complement strand
TATTTATTAAATTAAAGTCTAATGCAATATAATAAACAACTGTTACTCATGAAAAATATATTTGGTTGCAAAAAAAATTAGATATAATTTAGAAGAAATAAATACGAAAATTGATTTAAGCAAGTATAGAAATAAAATGAGGAATGATGATAATTTTCTATACTTGGCACTGTTCGAAATCACAGGACCTGATACCTACATGACATTGTTCTTCTACCAATATACTTTTAGTGGAAAATCATGTATAGGGATTTGTTTACTGAAATTGTAGTCCAGTAATACATTTCTTCTAAAAAATGCAAACTCCACTAATAGCATAGTGATTTATTGTAAGTATATTCTATTCGTTTCAAAAAAAGTTATTTTATTATTATTTTTAGATATTCTGAATATATATGATTGCTTTTATTAATTATAACCAATTTTTTTTAACTTACTTTCATTAATTATTAAACTAGTAAAGTATATATATATTTTTATTAAATATAATTAAGGGTATAAATGAAAAATATATTATAAATTATAAGTTAACAAAAATTAAATGTAATTTTAAATAATGTAGAAGATGGTAGATAACAATTTTTTTTTTTAACAAAAGTACTAAATTGCCTTGAAAAGATGAAACTTTGAGTCTTATCTTATTATCATAATTTGTGATTATGGTACATTGACATCGTAAAAGTACTTTGAGCTTAGGCATTGATATAAATTTGTGAGTAGTAATTTCTAATTGGGTATGGGTGCTAAAGCCGTTCTCCTTTATGTGGAATTGAAAACAGAGCACAGCAACGTAACGTATTGCAGCCACATTATTTGATAACATTTGAACATCAAATACTAAACATAAGGAAAATAATAACTAGAAAGTAGATATGGGATTATATAGAAAATAGTTTCAATCAGAAAATGGACAAGCCAAAACTGTCAAATGGGCAGCTCCATCAACCAAAATATTCAACCCACTAACAAACTTGGATTCATCACTTGCCAGGTACAAAGCTGCCTCTGCTATGTGATTTACTTCTAAATCCACGTCTCAGATTTGCTATTGCGTTCGCCCATGCCTGCACTTGCTTCTCATCCATACCCAATGGCTCAGTACGTAACCCCGTAGCTACTGGACCAGGCGAAATGGCATTAACTTTTATCCCATACTTCCCCAATTCTACAGCCAAGTTCTTGGCTATTCCAACAACAGCATGTTTTGATGCCGTGTAAGCATGCCCACCGCATTACATAGCTGAAACAACAATTCCAGTGAATAATATTACACCTTTCTTTTGTGGGATCATTACTCTTGCGGCATGTTTGGCTCCCAAGATTCCGCCATAGACATTTTACCTCAAGAACTCGCATAAAATCTTGACGTTCTATTGATGATATAGTGGAATTAAAATTGCCCGAGATGCCTGCATTGTTGAACATTATGTCCAGCTTTCCGTGGATTAAAACGGTTGTATTCACAGCATTTTCCACATCTGAGTCATGGCATACATCGCATATGACGTAGGTAATTGGTTGTCCTGTTTCGGACTGTATTTCCTCTGCGATAGAGTGACCCAGATCAGATTGGATATCTGCGATGACCACCTTGGCACCATTTCGAGCGAAGAGTCTTGCAGTGCTCTTGCTGATGCCGCTAGCTCCTCCTGTTATCAAGGCTACCTTGCCTTGTAACCTGCAGAAGCAATTTCTATATGAAATTTTTTTTAAGGATGTCTGGTACATGCATTTTACCAAAAATTATGTTCCTTGCCTCTTGGCAGTGGGTGCCGATACAGAAGATCCTTCCATGACTCTAATTGACTCAATATATGTTCTTAAAGATGAATGATTTCGCCGATGAATCTTTAGTTCTGTAGGACTATAATTATTTCCAAAATTTTGAGGACCCGAGCATAATTAAAAGAAGAAATGAATGACTATGGGAGCCTTTACTCGTAATTTACATAGCAACAATTACAATAAGTAGTTCATTAAATATATCCTTACATTAAATAGAGTACTTCATATTATTTCAACTACAACTAAATAATGTTAATTCATGTTTATTGATAACAAGACACATTATAGGAGTATCTTACAAAATTAAAATATTAATTATACTCATTAAAAAAAATAAACTATAATTTGAGACATATGAAAAAAAGAAAATAAATATATTTTTATAGGATGAGAGGAGTGTATCTAATGTGTTTATGGGTATAAAACATATATTTTTTTATATGTCAGGGTTTATTAATAATTTCCTCTGGATAAAAAGTATTTTAAAGTTATTTAACCTAAAGTGATTTCATTTTTTGTTAAGCGAAGAGTAATAAATAAATGATATCATTTTAGAACAAAATCAAGTGTTTTTTTTTTTAAATTCACAAAAAGATTATCTTCGGATTCACTTGTTACTTGAAACTATATTCCTCGCGCATAATTTTACAAATATCCTTTCCTCCTATTGGCTTTTTTTTTTTTTTCTCCATATTATTAATTTAGTGTATTCAAAAATATTTTTATCTTTAAATAATGTCTTTAATAATCAAAACTAAAAAAATTTAAAAATAAACTTGAACTAATCATTGAAATTAAAACCGAGTAGCTTTACGAGATTTTAATACCAAAAGGAAAATTGTATCAGAGTAAAAGGGCGGAATAGGAAAAAAAAAAAAAAATTTGCTGGCAAAGCTATGGTAGTAAAACAACATCGTCCCCAACAGAACAGTAACATAAACAAACAAGGGTTTGACTTGTCTACACCTCATACTTTCTACCAAATCAGTGAGAAAATAATAAGTAATAATAAACAAAGTATGAATAATTATTGCATATGCATATGCAGACATAAATTGATGACAAAATACATTCGGTGAGAAGTGAATTTTAAGTTCAATTCTCTACATTTACCATTAAGTAAAGTAACTGAAAAAGGACGCTACCTTTATTGTGTAGTCCATAATATTATTTTGACTTACTGAGTTTTTAAAATTAAAAAAAAAATATATATATATATATTATTGTATCATTAAGTTATTATTTAGCTCGTCAATTTGTATTTATATTAATTTAAAACATTTTTTTTTTACTTTCCTAATGAAGAAAAATTGAAGAACATATTAAAAAAAAAAAAAGTTTAGCAAAGATAAAATACCTCTTAATTAATGGGGGCTTGTTTTTGAATGCCCTTGCCTTTCGTCGTTGTAGGTGGCTGCAGATATTAGAGAATTTTGTTTGAGAGAAAAAGAAATATGCTATTTATAGACAAATTTGTATCAGGAAATATACAATATGGCCTCGTTTGAAAAACATTATATGAGAGAAAAGAAATAAAATTTAATTTTATTAGTAGAAGTTATTCAGTTTAATAACAAAAGTTTTTTGTTTGAAATACATCTTAAATCGATTGAATCATTAATAAATTTTTTAATTTTATCATTAAATTATTTTTATTTTAAAATAAAAAAATTAAATTCTTTTAAACATAGTCTTTCTAAATAAGAAAATCATTGAAATATAATACAATTCTTTTAAATATTTCCAAAATTCGAGTTTCAAACAGAATGACGTAAGAGTTTGAAAGGTATTATATTCTTACAAGTGATACATAATTGAAAATGACAGTTTTTTTTTTCTTTCCTTTTAGAAGTTTCTTGACAATGATCTAATTATATCTTAAAAAAAAAAAAGTCTTTGGTAGGACGTTAATTTTCCATTCAAAAGTAAGAAATGTATTATGTTTTGAAATGTATGAGTTGAGACAATTTCTTTCTCTCGTCCGAAAATGTATTAGAAAAAGGAATAAATGAAAAGAAGTAATAGCAGTTAATTTTTTGTTGTTGTTCCTCATTATGACTCAATATATCATTTTGTCTTTCCGAATTATATAATTTCATAAAAAATTCCCAAAAAATATAAATTATATTATCTTCTTACTTAATTAAGACTAGTAATTGCAGAAATGTGAATAAGATTAGCATCATCTGATGGGGCATTTTTGAGTAAGTATCTAAGATGCCATGTAAAGATTTTCTTGGTTTTTATGAACAGAATAAAATGGCAATAAATAAAGAGCTTAAATTATGACAAGAATAATAAAAAATATTTCTGTAATTATAGTTTTCTGGTTCATGAAATGAACTTTGAAGAACAAAAAACACAAACATTTTGACAACAATTAAGAGAACATTGAAAAAAAAAAACTTTTACTCTTTATGACTATGAAAAAATGAATAATGACTACAGTAGCAGAACAAAAAATTTATTTTAGGAAGCTTACTCATTATTAAATATAAATTTTTTTTAATTCAATTAAATAAATATTTAATAATTAAAATATCAAAACAACAAGTATAAAATTAAATAAGTATCTTCTATTTATAATTCACAATAAACTAGTTATTTTTAATAAAATTTCTATTTTACTATAACTTTGTAATATTTTTAATTCATAATAAATCAATTAAAATTTATAATTCACAATTCATAACATATTTTTAATTAAAATTTTTTATTTCTAAATTAGAGTTCCTAATTCACAATATATTTTTAATTCACATTAAATTTATAATTAATTATTTATTTTAATATATTTTAAAAAATTTTCTATTTAACTATAACTTTATAATTTTTTTAGTTCACAATAAATCAATCAAAATTTGTAATTCACAATTCATAACATTTAATTTAATTTTCTAATTTCTAAATTAGAGTTCCTAATTCACAACATATTTTAAATTTAAATTTCCCATTTCTAAATTAGAATTCTTATTTTAAATTCAATCAATTCACAATTTTTTAAAAATATGAAAGAAATTTTAATGTTAAACTAAGCGAATTAAAATATGAAAGTTATGAGAAAATTGAAAAATATAGAAAATTTAAAAGAATGATATAATTCACTTTTGGTTGAATCCAAAATTGAGTGCAAATTTTTTTAATACTTGTTAGATTAGCCCAAAAGATAGGTGAAAATTAAATTTTGAAGAGTAGATTAAATATTTTTTGGAGAAAAGGGAGATGATTGGGTAAAAAAAAAGGGACAAATTTTGGGGTTTGGGGGACAATAAATATGAAGAAAAGAAAAATATTTTGTGTGTGTGTGTGTGTTGGGATGAGTGGGACGGGTTGTTTAAGTTGTTTATTTGTTTTTTTTTTTTTACTTACTCAAATCAACGTCATTTTGAGTAAGTGATAAAAATTTTTTTTTGTTTCCCCACTCAAAACAACGTTATTTCAGTGTGGAAAACAAAAAAAAGGTTTGGGGGAAGAGGTCTTTTTCTACCTCCAACTCCCCCTCCATATAGTTTTTCTCTCACCATGGTAGGGGCTGAACTCTATGCCAAATCCCTCCCCCTTTATATTATCGATGACAAAGGGTGCTGAAATCCCCAACCTCCCTGGTTCCGCTTATGAATGACTATATCTCATCTATTTGCAAGTTCATATACACAAATCATAAGGAAGAAAAAAATAACTAACTAACTAACCACCTAAGCTGAGTTGACACTATTGGAAAATGTGTCGTAACATACTTCTCGCCAACCTAATAATCAACAACTATCGAGAGGAAAAAGATAAACAGTAAATGAAATGGTGTTGCATTAAGCTTGAAGTTGAGTTCTTCCTTCTTCACGAAATGACATCGCATAGCTCTTTGGTTAGTTTAATGAAACGGTGCAGATTTAGTTGATAACTTAACACTGTAACATCCCCTCCTCAAGATGAACGTTGGTGAATGTCAATCAAGTTTATCTTGAACAATAGCGAGAAGAATGCATAAGCTGAAAGGGATTGGGTGAACATATCTGCAATTTGTTGAAAGGATGAAGTGTGAGAAGTAGAGATGAAGCCTTGCTTTAATTGTTCATAGACCATACAACAGTCGATGTCCAAGTGTTTTGTGCATTCATGAAACACTAACTTGGTTGCAATGTGAAGAGATGTTTGATTGTCATATGAGAGGGGAATGGGAAGCTGAAGAGGGATTGTAAAGTCACCAAGTAAATAGGAGACCTACTGAAGCTTACAAGCAGTAGAAGCCATGCTACAATATTAAGCATCAACAAATGATCTAGAAATGGTCATTTACTTCTTAGTCTTGTAAGAGATTAAAACAGGACCTAAGAAAATGTAAAAACCTATGATGGATCTTCTAGTATCCAAACATAAAGCCTAACCAACATCACAAAAAACAGATAATTAAAAGGTATTTGAGACATAAATGAATAATCCTTCAGTAAAGCAACCTTTTAAATACCTGAAGAGATGAACCAAAACTTACGAATGAGGAATTCTCAGAGAGTTGACAAATTGGCTAAGATGTTGAATAGTATATGTAATGTCAGGCCTGGTAAGATTAAGATAGAGTAATTTGCCAAAAACATTCTTATACTGCTCAGGGTTTGGGAAAAAAATATCCTTCTAAAGCACTAAACTTAATTTTTTTTGGAAAGGGGATAGTGGCAAGTTTGGCACCCAATAAACCAATTTCAGATAACATGTCTAAGATATACTTCCTTTGATTAACATATGTACCTAAAGCTGATCTTGCAATCTCCATGCCAATAAAATACTTGGCTTATCCCAAATCCTTAATAGTGAATGTTTTATCCAAGAAATGTTTAATATCTTAAATAAGATGCTCATTAGGTACTGTGATTAAAACATCATCAACATAAACAAGTAATGCAACAAAGTAACCTTGATTACCTTTCACAAATAGGCAATGATCATGTGCATTTTGAGTGAAGCCATAGCTAAGAAATTATTGTTTGAATTTTATTTTCCATTGTCTGCTAACTGGTTTCAACCATACAAAGCTTTTCTTTAATTTTCAAATCAAATGCTTTATTATAACCTTATAGAGGTGTCATGTGGACTTCTTCATTTAGAAAGCCATATAGAAAAGCATTGTTTATGTTTAGTTAGCCAAGCAAATGCATTATAAAGGGTAAGGGAAATTTTCACAATAATAGATTTTACAATTAGAGAGAATTAGTGTAATATAAACCCTCTATTTGGTTATATCCCTTAGCTACCAACCTAGCTTTATATCTCCATACTGAGCCATTAGGTTTAAACTTAACCTTATTAACCCATTTACTGCCAATAGGTTTCTTACCTGCAGGCAGAGAAGCAAGCTCCTGTGTTTGATTGGTTTTTAGTGCTGCTAACTCTTTAGCCTTAGCTTCTTACCAATTAAGATTAAGTTTGGCTTGATATGACCTAAGTTCTTGAACTTTTGGGATATTAGCTAGAAAATCAACATAAGCATTGCAAAAATTTGGTAGGTCATGAAACAAAAAATGTTCAAAGTAATGGGGAGTGCTACTAACCTGTTAACTTGTTGGGATAGTGTAGCAGGCAAAAATGATGGGACTGTGATAGAAGACCCACAATTTGATAGCTAGGTGGGTTTATTCCTAACTTTGATACTTTTTCTAAGAATAACATTGACAAATGGAATAGTAAGGGAAGGTTTATGTACATGCTTAATATCAAAAATAGTACAGGAAAGTGTTGTGGCATGCTTAGTGTTATGTGTGATATGTGATGGTAGAGAAATAGAAGGGATGCTTAGTGTGATAAAATGGGGAAGAAATAGAATGTGGAAGGGAAGAGAGTTCAGTAGAAGAGGGAGGTGATGCAGAAGATGTATTAACAGGAGAATGGAAAATATCAATAGAGAAATCTAAAATAGGAAGAGGGATATAGGTGACATCATTTGGAGAAAATTTATACTGAAAGAAAATTTCAAGGAAACTAACATCCTTTAACACAGATGTGGTATGTGTTTTAAAGATCATATAACTTGAAAGCCTTTTCACCTATGACATAACCTATGAAAACATATTTAATAGCTCTAGGTTCAAATTTGTCTTTATGTGGACTAGTGTTAGTGGCATAACATAAACAATGAAAGGACTTTATGGAATCATTAGATGTGTAGTGTTATTTAGCAATTGATGAAGGGTCTTCTATTGCAAAACAACACCCTAGAACTTCTTGGAAGGTTGGATTGAAACATTAATGCTCTTGCAGATTTGGAATAAGCATTGATGCTTTCTTTCAACTACTCCATTTAGTTAAGGTGTATAAAGACAACTCCTTTGGTGGAGTATGGCATGAGAAGTGAACAATTGAAGACATGAAGAATTAATAAACTCAGTGCCAATATCACTTTTAACTATTTTAATGGTAGTGTGAAGTTGTGTTTTGACCGTTTAAATGAAATTAATTAATATGGAAGGAGCTTATGACTAGTGATTAAGGAGAAAAGCCTAAGTGGCTCTTAAAAAATCATCTGCTAGGGTAAGAAAATTGTGAGATCTGGTGACAAAAGCTTGCTTGTATAGACCCTAAAGATCCATAAAAACAAGTTTAAAAGGATGAGTAGAATGTGTGGTGCTATTGGGAAATTGTAACCTATGTTGCACAAAATTGGAACAGATTTCATAATAGGCATCAAGTATTACAAGATGAAAACGAATATTAGAAATGTGTTTGAAAGCTAGACTAGAACAATGAAATAGCCTATTATGCTATAATATACTGTAAGAAATCATCATTTTTATTAGCTGAATTGGAAATGAAATTATAAGAGTTTAATGATTCAGATACAAATGTTATATAAAGAAATTTCTTGTTCATATAAATTTTGATAGGAATTACAAAATTACATGTAAAAGACTTTATCACAACTTATCAAAGCTTGACTTATCCAGCTTGTAAAGGTTGCGTTAAACTTTTGCTATTGCATATATCTTAGCTATTAATAGGTCCTATAAAACACAAAAATTAGGATGGAAAATGTAATAAAGTTAGAGGTTTTAAGGCATTTTCTCACCGACAATAAATTAAATTTGAAACTTGGTATGTGTAAGACCAATGTAAGAATCATATGTTCAATCAAAGTAATTAAACCAATATGACTAATAAGTTTTATGGTGCCATTAGGGAGGTAAATGGGTGTAGGACTATGTTGGTCAAACCTTAGTCAAAACTCTCTTTTGATCTTGACAATGTAGATTGATATGTTCTAACATCTTTTTTTAAGTGTTGATTTTGTAGTTTTTAAGATAGGTATGCATTGGAAGTTAGATAGAAGTCCAAGTCTTAAGCTTTATGAAAGACATCCTAATTCGTAGCTAAGAACTTCAAATTTGCACATGCGACCTTACAAGAAGAATGGATGACTTTGGTCTAGATAGATTCGTGGAGCAAATTGCTATCGCGACCTAAGCAAGAAAGCAACGGAGACCAAATAAACAAATTTGCGAGCACTTGGGAAAAGACTAGAGAGGTTTTTGCGTGAGCCTTTACAACACAAACTATAAAGTTATGTGTGAGACATACAACATAAAGTGTACAAGTTTGGTGTGAGATTGAAACACCATTTAGTGTTAGTGGAACACCTAATTGTGAGGAATTAGGGAGTGAATGTAGGGTTCATTAACACCAAATCACTATAAAATATTATATGTTCACTTCTTCTCCTACTTTTTCTATTTCCATATTCTTCACCTTCCCTCAATTTTTTTTTTAATTCCTCACCAATTCAACCCCTTTTCTTAGTGCTCAAGGGCCAACAAGTGATATCAGAACAAGGTCTCATTGAAACCCTTAATTAAGTGAGTGAAGAAAAATGACACAAGAAGCAATTCACACCCATCTTAAGCCATACTTCGATAGATTTGACTATACACATTGAAAGTATAGGATGAAGATATATTTGGATAGCAATGTGGTCGATCTTTGGGATATTATGGCAAAAAAGTGGAAGCCTCCTACTAAGGTGGTTGACGAAAGTGAAGAGTTAATCCTAATCGAGGAATGAGTGGAAGCTCATAGAAGATCGAATGGGAGAAATAAAAGGACAATGACAATTCTTCTTAGTTTTTTTATCAAGGGAAGAAATAGGAAGAGTACAACATTGCCTCACAACCCATGGAATTTGGAAAGCTTTGGAGAATTACCATGAGGGCATAACTTTGGTGAAATCCAATACAGTAGAGATGTATGTGACTGAATGAGAGCTTTTCATAATAAAAGACAATGAAAGCATCACCGATATGGTGAATATACTCCTATCCATCATCACAAACATGAAGAAATTCAGAAGAATACTCATAAATCATAAGGTAAATACCAAAATACTTAAATCCTTACCTCTTGAGAAGTTTAGTGCCAGGGTATGTAGTATTTAAGAGTCAAATCTAGAAATTAGAAAAGTGCCAACAAATGTCCTCATAGGAAAACTTCTTACTCATGAGCTAGCCTTGAAAAAGGATAAGGAGATGAAGAAGATGAAAGGGTAAGGGGACAAAAATGACAAAAAATAGAAGCAGATCTTAGCTTTCAAATCCTCAGCCAAGCACAAAGAAGTAGAGACTGTCTTAAGTGATGATGACAGTGAAAAAGAAGAGGAGGAGCTAGCCATGCTTTCTATAAGGACCAATGAGCTTATAAGAAGAAGGAAAGATAGAAGAAACTTCAAGAAGACATCTTCCAACATCAAAGAATAGAAGAGTGAAGTAATATACTCTGAGTGTGACAAGCAAGGCCACATTAAATGCGATTGCCCTAAGCTTAAAAAGAAAAAGAAAGGGGATAAAGAAAAAAAGAAAAGCTTCAAAGCCACTTGGGTTGACAACTCAAGTGAGGAGGATAAAGATAAGGAAGTGGCAAATCTATGTTTCATGGCACAAGAAGACTCTTCTAAAGAGGTAAGTCCTTCACATCACTCTAGTGAAAATTATGATGCTTTTGATGATGTAGATGATGAGCTCTTAAAAGTTCTTACTTTGAGATGTGACAAGTATAAGTCACAAATGAAAACTTACCAAAAGAAATAGATAAAACTGGAAAATGAGTTTTAACCTATTAAATGAGCTTATAAGTGAATTAAGGACTTCAAATGAAGAACTCAAAAAATCTATTAAAAGTCTTACTAGATCCTTTTTCTTCTCTAAACTTTTTAAGAAAGGAAAATGATACCTTAAAAGTAGAGGTAATTGAGCTTAAAAATTCTATTTCTAAGTTTCACGAAGGGAATGAAGCTTTAGATACATTAATTGTATCTCAAAGACCTCCCATAGTAAGACATGGTCTAGGCTTCAATGGAGCCTGCTCATCATCTACATCCATTCTCACTACTTTTATTAAATCTTTAACACCTCAAACATCTAGTATTGAGGTAATTGGGAGGAAGAGTGCTCTTAACACTAAGCCATCCATGCCCAAGGGCGTGGGAAAGGTAACTCCAAGTTTAAAGCTTAAGCCTAAAAAGGCTAATCGTGTATTCATCCATACTAAGAAGCATGCTCACCTTAACACACATAACAAATTTCTTCTAATCCTAATCATTCATGCGCATGCTCACATTCTCACCATTATAGTATGAGAAGAGCCCTTACTCATACTAAAGTTATGCATAGGAGAAAGACTTATAAGTCTAAACTCTAATGTCATGTTTGGTCATATAAACACTTTTTGTTATATTAAGAAGGCTTACCTCAAATTAAAGGACCTTTCAAGACCTAATCCCTAAGGACCTAAGTATGTTTAGGTACCTAAACAAAAGTGATTTGTTTGTGTTGTGTAGGATTGTATGGTAACCACCAATGAAGACAATGATTGTCATATGGATAGCGGGTTCTCAAAGCATATGACAGGCAACAAAAGGCTATTCCTAGCCCTAAAAGAGAAGGAAGGTGGTAGTTTCAAATTTGAAAACAATTTCAAGGGTAAGGTAATTGACATTGGAACAATTTGTAAGAATGGTTGTTCACTTATTGATAATGTTCTTTTAGTAGATGGTTTATAACACAATTTGCTAAGTATAAGTCAGTTATGTGATAATACCTTTGACTCCATAGAGTGCTAGGTTACCACTTTGGTGGATAAGAAGGTAATCTTTAAGGGTGAAATGAGGGACAATACTTGCTTAATTAACTTAGACAGTTTGACTAACCAATCTTTCATGTGTGTTATGTCTCTTAGCAATGAAGCTTGGCTTTGGCATAAAAGACTTGGTCATGCTAACATGGAACTCTTACAAAGCCTATCCAAAGAAGAGTTAGTGGAAGGTCTTCTTCCCAAGTTGACATTCTCAAAGGACAAGACTTGTGGACCTTGCCAAATGGGAAAGCAACATGAAACTTACTTCAAAGTAAAGAATGTTGTAAATACATCTGGATCTCTTCAACTTATCTATATGGACTTGGTTGGACTTATTAGGAGTGCTAGTTTAGGTGGGAAGTATTATGCATTTTTCCTAGTTGATGATTACTCTAGGTACATTTGGGTGTCCATTCTAACTCATAAGAATGACACTTTTGATGCTTTTAAAAATTTTGCAAAAAAAGTTCAAAATGAAAAAGGTTACTTCATCTCTTTTATAAGAAGTGACCATAGAAAGAAATTTCAAAATGATTCTTTTGAAACTTATTACTTAAAGAATGAGATTTCTCATAATCTTTCTACTCCTAAAAACCACAAAAAATGGTGTTATAATGAGCAAAAATAGAACATTAGTAGAGAAGGTAAGAACCATGGTCAATGAGTATTCTTTGCCTAATTACTTTTGGACTGAAGCCATCAATACTTCTATTATATTGCTAATCATGTTTTCAAAAGACCCATTCTTTATAAAACTTCTTCTGAGCTTTGGAATGGTAAAAAACCTAAGATTTCATACGTAAGAGTTTTTGGATGCAAATGCTACATTTTAAATATCAAGGATAATCTTGAAAATTTTGACTGTAAAACAAATGAAGGTATTTTTCTAGGTTATTCCACCTCTAATAAGGCCTCTAAAGTTTTCAATAAAAATACTATAGTTGTTGAAGAGTATATGCATATTATATTTTATGAATCTTGTAAACTTGATCTTAGGAAATGTTCTCTTATTGATCATCTTACAGGTGCCTTTGAAAAATTGGAGCTAAATTGAACTTCAAGAGAAATAGTAATTGACCTTAAAGAAAATAAGTCATCAAAGGAAGAAAAGGAATCCTAACCACAACAAGTAGAAATTCCACCTCAAGATCCTCCCAAGGATTGGAGATTCTCCAAACATCACCCAAAAGATCTAATAATTGTTGAGACATCCAAGAGAGGAGGTCCTAGATCTCAACTTCAAACATTAGATAATAATCTTGTATTTGTTTCTCAATTTGAGCTAAAATCAGTCGATAAAACTCTTGTTGATGAAAGTTGGGTGATTGCTATGTAAGAGAAACTTAACCAATTTGAGAGAAATAAAGTGTCAGAACTAGTTCCTAGGCCTAAGGAACACCTTATTGTGGGATACAAGTGGGTGTTTAGGAATAAGTTAGATGAGCAAGGTTTCATCACAAAGCTAGATTGGTTGCAAAGGGGTACAACTAAGAAAAATGTATTGATTATGATGAAACCTATGCCTCCATAGCAAGATTAGAGGTCATTAGGATTCTTTTAGCATATGCTTGTCACATGAATTTTAAACTTTTCCAAATGGATGTTAAAAGTGATTTTTTAAATGGTCATATTGAGGTGAAAGTTTATGTTGAACAACCTCTTAGTTTTGAGTCTAATTTTTTTCCAAATCATATTTTTAAATTAATTAAAGCCTTATATGGTTTGAAACAAGCTCCAAGAGCTTGGTATGAAAGGCTTAGTTCATTTTCATTTACTAAAATTATTTTGAAAAAAAGGAAGGTTGACACAACTTTATTTGTAAAAAAGGCATAATCAAGATACACTCATTGTGCAAATATATGTTGATGAAATTATATTTAGTGCCACTAATGAATCTTTTTGTGAAGATTTTGCTAAATGTATGATTAGGGAATTTGAGAAGAGCATGATGGGAGAGCTCAAGTTCTTCCTTGGTTTACAAATCAAGCAAACCAAAGAGGACATCTTCATCAACCAAGCCAAGTACACAAAAGATCTACTCAAGAGATTTGGCATGGAGGGATATAAAGTAACTAAGACACCAATGAGTGCTACGATCAAACTAGATAAAAATGAATTAGGTAAGTCAATTGATGAAAAAATGTATAGAGGTATGATTAGTTCTCTCCTTTATCTCATCGCTTCTAAACCTAACATCATGTTTAGTGAATGCATATGTGCTAGATTTCAATCATGCCTAAGGAATCACATTTAAATGCAGTTAAAATGATTTTTAAATATTTACATGGCACAGTTTACTTAGGTTTATGGTATCATAGGAATTCATCTTTTAATCTTTTCAGGTATTCGGATGCGAATTATGCTAGTAGCTTATTAGATGGAAAGAACACTTCTGCAACTTGCCAATTTATAAGAAAATGCTTAGTCTCTTAGTTTAGTAAGAAGCAAGTTTCAGTTGCCTTATCCACTACCAAAGTGGAATATGTAATGACGGGTTATTGTTGCACCCAAAATTGAAATTCTTTGATCATTGACTCCTTCATTTTCTGAGGAATTCTTAACAATTACTCATAATTTTTATAATTAGCAGTCGCAACTTGAGGTTCACAGTTGTGAATTTGAGTAATTATCAGGCATTAATTGATTTAAATTTCAACCAATGGCAACCCTTCATTTAATGTTTTTTTTTTTTACAATTTGTTTCATTTTCTATCAAGTTTTTGCCTATTTAAACCATCCTAACACCCTTTCATTCAACTTTTAACTTTCATCTTCATCTATAATTCTTTTTTTCTCATAAATCTTTCAAAACTCCCTCAACTTCCCTCAATAACACCTAAAAAGCTTTTAAAAGTAGAGAAAGGAAAGGGCATTGCCCAACCTTCTAGCCCTTTTGTCCTTCACTTGATGAAGGGAATAACCAAAGAGGAGAAAGATCGATGCAAAGCCAACTTCAACAAAATAATCCAACTAAATAGAATTCCCTCTGCTTTTCTCTTTGAGTCCCTTGGAATTAAGACATGAAATTCATGCTTTCTTATCAAACTTGTGTTGGAATGAGTTTATCTTCCGAGATGAATATGGATATGAAGAAATCGTTAAGACGTTCATGTGTATGATTACTTTGAGCAGGAGAGTCGAATCCAAAGTAGGTTCATACAAGTTAGTTTTTTGGGCTTTAGGGGACCCTTACTTTATTACCCTTAAACAACTCTATAAACTTTTTCAAACTTCAAACCATCTCTACACTTGATATCATCTATTCTAAATTTTGGTCTGACATATCCATCAAAACAAAATATGACCAAAAAACATTTCTAGCCAAATACATTCGCACCCTACCAAATTGGCTTCTTCATCGTATTATTACTTTTTCTGCAAATACTAGAGATGATAGGAATGAAAAGGTCTCCTAAAAAGGCCTATCATTTTTGTTATGTTTAACCAAAAATAAGCCCATCCAAACTGATTGATACCTTATAGATTAATTGATTCACATGAGTACGAAACCTAAGAGCCAATTTCTTTTATCCTTTCATGTCACAACCATCTATTTTTTATGGGAGCCCTTAATAAGGAAAATGAAAAATTCCTCATAAAGAAATATTTGAAATCCTATAATTTCCTTGATTTACCCTACCTCATCAATGTCAAGGCTATACATCCAGACACTTATATTTATATCTTGGGATCAATTAGTGCTAAAAAGCAAGAGACTACTTAAGCCTCAAATAGAAAAAGGCTTGTGATAGAGAAGGGTACCTAACCAATACCATCTCCCAAGTCCAAACCAAAGCCTAAGTCCTTTACCATCTCTCTCTCGCCTTAATTAACAAGAAATTAGACAAGGTAATGCAGATGATCAAAAAGAGATTTCTTCTTCTTTCCCACCTCTATAGTGACTTAGTGGACATTCAAGAGAAGGTAGGTACTAAACCTTGCCACCTTCCAGACTTTGAGGATTGAGAGGATACTCCAGAAGAGGAAGAAGACCAAGAGGTGGAAGAAGGGGATCAAGCACAGGGTGCATGAGGAAGTGAAGAAATTGGAGACTCTATTGATGATGATAACTCTTTAATTTTCTAGGTTTCTTAGGCTTGTAACCTTTCTATGTTTATTTTCTCTTATTCTATTTGGCTTTAGGCCTAATTTTGTGATCCCACATTTTTATGTTTTTGTTTATCAATATTAATAAAATTTAAAGTTTATGTTTGTTATGTCTATTCTTGGTATCAGTGAAACATGATTGCACTTTATTTAGATTCCTTTATACTTATCCCTATTTGATCAATTTGATATTTCCTTATCTCTCTTTTTGATCTTGACAAATGGGGCGAGAAATAGTGAAAAGAAAATGCATGACATAATTAAAAGGGAGCATAGTGTTTGGGGGGGAAGGAGGGGGGAGCAATCTCAATTTAGTTATTTGCATTTCATATTTAAATTGGTATTTTACCAAGTTTTACTATTTGTTAAACTAAGTTAACCATCTCACATTCACACTAATGCAATTATTTATCCATTGCAAAATCAATCTAAGTTGTCAAAATTAAAAAAGGGCAGATTGTAGGACTAGGTTAGTCAAACCTTAGTCAAAACTCTCTTTTAATCTTGACAATGTAGATTGATATGTTCTTAGATTTTTTTAAGAGTTGATTTTGTAGTTTTTAAAATAGGTATACATTGGAAGTTAGATGAAAGTCTAAGTCTCAAGTTTTATGAAAGACATCCTAATTCATGACCAAGAACTTCAAATTCACGACCGCTACCTTACAAGAAGAATGAATGATTTTGGTCCAGACAGATTCAAGAAGCAAATTGCTGCCATGACCTAAGTAAGAAAGCAATGAAGACCAAATAAACGAATTCATGGTGACCACACATCGAGAATCGCGAACATCACTTTTGTAGTTGCTTAGAGGGAATTGAGTCCACAACCAGAGCTTGTCAGGTGTCCAAGATAATCATTGACATATCAAAATTCGTGACTGTGAAGTAACCTTCGAGACTACGACCTGTTAAAGTAATTTCTCCTTATCAAACATAAGGATTCGCGGTGCCAGTCACATCTAGAAGAAATTAAATTGTGACCATAACTTTTGGTTGGTTAGAGGAACACAATATCTATTTTTCTTGGAAGACCAATAATAACATGTCACGTGGACTAATCGTTAGATAAAAATGGGGTTCTCTATTATGATTTCAACTTTTTTAGCGTAAAATGGAAAATCGCGACCGCGACTAATCAGTCACGACTGCAAATAGTGTTTGATAAACATTTAATGCAAGTTCTTTTTAGCCTATTTTAGAGATTTAGACATATTTTCTTAATAACATCTCTTTGGTGGTTGTGACCTATAAATACTCCACCAAATAGACATAATGCAAGAGAATAATAACATTGAATATAACCAATCTCTTGCAATTTTGTTTCTCAACCATTAATTCTTTATATGTGAGTTAATATTGTTGGGCGTTAACATTAAACACCATTGTTATTGGGTTTGAGAGTTAGCCTTAGTTGAAAAACTCTTGTAATAGGTTAAGCATGAGCCTTTGGGAAAAGACTTAAGAGGTTTTTGTATGAGCCTTAAAACACAAAGTGTGAGGTTATGTGTGAGCCATAAAACAAAAAGTGTGCAAGTTTGGTATGAGCATAAAAACACCATTTAGTGTTAGTGGAACACCCAATTGTGAGGAATTGAGGAGTCAATGTAGGGTTCATTAACACCTGAACCACTATAAAATGTTGTGCGTTCATTTCTTCTCCTATTTCTTCTATTTCCATATTCTTCACCTTCCACCCAAAAATTTTTTTAATTTCTCATCAATTCAACCCCTCTTCTTGGTGCTCAATAATAAACATTAGGATTAACTTTGGTTAAGGCTTTTAGCTTTTGGAAGGAATCAAGGTTTGCACTTATGTGATTGGAGGCTTCAATATCAATTATCCCGTCATAAACATCATACAATCTTAGAGAATAAGAGAGAAGATGACTTGCATAATTCACCATACTAGCTACGTCATCAGTAACTATACCTTTATTTTTAATAAACTTAAGCACTTCTTGTTGAATGACACTAGTTAAGGCTTCTATAGCTCCTACTTTCTCTTCTCTAGGTTTTGCAAGAGGTGTTTCCAAAACACCACCAACAAACTTAGCTTGACCATTTTTCTTTTGATCCTTGTACTCCTTGTACAAATTAAGTAGCCCATGTAGCTTGAAACAATTCTCCTTTGTATGACCATCATGATGACAATAGTATCAACAGTTATTCCTTTTCTTCTCATACTCTTCTTCTTGAATCCTCCTCTTTCGACACCCTTATCAATAAAAGAAGATTTTACCATAGAAGCTACAATCTCAGAAGAAATACTAACATTCATATGCATTTGTCTTTGTTTCTCTATACGTAATACCATAAAATATGCCTTTTTGACACTAGCCTTTCCATTATCAAAATTTGGTTTCTCACATGGTCATATGAATCACTTAATCCTGTGAGAAATTGTATTAAATGAGTTTGAACAACAACATTTGCAACTTGCTTAGAAGCTCCATATGTACATGCAAGCACAGGAGATAAGCAATTGAGTTCATCCCATGACCTTTTCAAATTAGATTAATACTTAGTTATAGACTTATTTCTCTATGAAATTAAACTAATCTCCCTTTGAATCTGATACTACATAGGTCCATTGCTCCTACCAAACTTCTCTGCTAGCTCATCCCATACTTCATTTGAAGATGTGGTATGCAAGATGGATTCTACAATTTTTTTAGATATTGAGTTAAATATCCAAGAAGTTACTATATAATAGACTTTGAGCCACTACTTAAAGTTTGATGAATCCTCTTCTACTTTTGGAAACTTTTCATTAATAAACTATAATTTCACTTTAGCTCCCAAATCAATCTTAACAATTCTATTCCTGATTTGAGTCGTTCAAGAGATTAGTTACCAAGATCATACTTAAATTATCAGAGTTTTGTAGCTGCAATGGATTATCATCATTAACAAACTAAGGTACTTTATGAATTGCTCCTCTGGCTGATCCAGAGTCAATGTCTTCCACTTCACCCAAATCAGCTACGAGTGTTTTATACATCAAATGCAAATAACTACACACATAAAATAGAAAAAAGGTATTGATTAAACAAACTCAAATATCATTTTAAAGTTCATGAAAACTTTGAAGAATAGAAAACAATAAAAACTTTGGAAACAATTAAGAGAATATTTTAAAATTATTAATTATTTTTTTATGATTGCTATATATATGAGGTCATCTTTCCTTTTTTTGTTTATTGATCTTAATAAAAATATCAATACATCAATTAATAACTTTTGAAGACGAGTTATAAAATAAGATAATAAATAATCTTTTTGTAAAATATACACTCAAATACAAGTAATTATTAAATGTTAAAGTGATAATATTAAGATTATTTATACTTGATATTATTTTTTAATAATTTTGCTGTTTGTATATAATTCTTCTTTACTTTACTTTTCTAATCTAAGTTCTTAAAAAAATACTTTTTTTTTCTTTAAGAAATTTCTTCTATTGAAAATAATATAGTGATTAAGAAATTATAGCAATTAATTAATTAATTAATTTTATATAAAAGTATAACAAATAAATTATTTTGATATATTAAATTCATCAACTTATCATATATACATGTAGTTTTTTAATGATTTCAATCAAATCAATATTTTATATAACTTTCCTTTTTCTGTTAACAAATAATAAACAAATATTTTCAAATTAAAAATAAAAATACAATTTTAAAATATTTAATAAAATAAACAAAATTATATAACTCTCAAACATTAATATACATAAATAATAAAGAAAAAATTATGATACTAACATGATTTTGGTGGGACGTCAATGACTTTCGGGTCAAGACTAGAGTCAAATACAGCCAACGTACTGAAATATGTGGAAGAAAAGAAAGAATAAGTGTGTGTTTCAATATGAGAATTATACAAGAAATTTGACAATTCGATATCATCCATTTTATTTTTTAAGTTAATTAACACATAATCTTTTAATGGTGAAGACCATTTTAATATTTGTGAATTAAAGACATTCATATCATTAACAATAGACTTAGTCTGACAATAAAGATAAATTTATTTAGTTGAAATTTCAATCTTATATTATATTTATTTTTCTTAATTTGTTAATTTTATTGTTGAAATATTATGTGTCATTTATTTTGTCTATCTTGATAAGAGTTTGTTTGTTCCGTCATTAAAATTCAGAGAAGTTTGAGTTTGATATTTAAAAAATTGAACTTATTTAAAAACTCATCAAATGACATTAAAGACAATTTGTGGTTTAGTGTCACCGTTGAGTGAAATGTTTTTCTTATCGATGCATCAAACGCAGACAAAAGGGTTGTACATAATCGTTCCGTCAACACAAACAATTCGTCAACACAAACAATGAAACTCAAAGAAAAATCTTATATTTATAACAAGATTTGTATGTATTTCTTCAATGCAGTTAAGTTTACTTATTTGTTACATGTTGTACCTATTAATTTTTATTTATAAAAGACTCTTTTTATTTCAAAATAAAAAAAAATTATTCCTTGTCTAGCCCCACATATATGTATTTGTATGTATAGCATAGTGATTAGTTTTTGACTACTCCAATTAAGTGTTGAAGGTATTTTGCAAGCCTTATTATTTTATGTAAGAAATTTTGGTTATTTTTTAGCTGGTTGAGTTTATTTGTTTTTTATGCTTCAATTTGCCTATATTTTAGATGATTGGACTTATCTTGTGCTTTACAATTCAGGTGAGCAATAGTTACAATATGCATCACATATTTTTTCTATTTTTAAAATTTCTTAGTTCTAAATGCCTTTGAAACATAAATTGTACGCCAATGAATTTTATTGATTGATTACAATTATTTATGACTTATTAAATTAAGGTTCATAACAAATTTTTGGATTAGAGTTATTAGGTTTCCAAGAATAAACCTTTAATTTATTTAAAATTTGATTTGTTATTCTAATTTTATACTTTGATATTTATAAAGTTAAGGCTATTTGAATTATAGTTCTAATTCTGATATGTTTAGTAGTAACATCTAATTTAATTTATTGATTTTGAAAATATTTGACTTTGGACTATTGAAATTTGCTTTTTTCAGCACCATTATTTTTAATACTACTTCTAATATCTAAGCATTTATACTTTAGATTCTGATTTGCAATCTAATATTTTATCAAATGAATTTTGAATTTAAATATGTATTTCATATTTAGTTATTTATATCTATATTTGTTATTTTGAGCTCTACTATGTGGATAATCACAACAATAAAATTATATTATTTGTTATCAAGTATTATATTTTATTATGAATTATATTAATGTTATGCATTAATATCTGTGAAGGAAAAGACTTATATTTGATAATATATTATCTAATAGTGCTCTTACTATTTGAGCATTTGATTATGTGAACTATTATCACTTTATAATAGACTAAAAATTTTAATTTGAAATGATTTGTTAGTTTATATAACCGAAAAAGATTCAAATATTTCGTTAATTTGAATGATTGAAAAATTAACTTTGAAATCCTTTGTTTTATCAATTCTCTAAAGTATTAAATTTTTTGTCTTCTATCTCTGGTTCTGTAATTTGTAAGGTTTTGAGATTCTTTCATATAGCATCGGGATACCTAAGATTTCGAGTGTATTGGGGAGCCTGTTGGCTTGGATAGTTTGGCGTCCCTTTGCTATGTTTTTCCCATTCTAATATTAATAAAATTAGGCTTTCTATCAAAAAATTCAACTGTTTGTGATATTTTAGAATTATTAAAATTATTATAAAATTATTTGCACATTTGTATTCTATTGTATGCTCTCTCTCTCTGTTTCTCTCTCTCTCTCTCTCTCTTTCTCTCTCTCTCTCTCTCTCTATATATATATATATGTAATATGCAGTGAATGCAATGTGTTTGAAATATAAATGTAATTATAAAGAACGTAATTTATAATATGCAGGATCTTTTAAAGGACAAACACAGAATATACTTAAAACAGATGATGAAAAAAAAAAACTTTGAATTGACATATAAAATAACACCTTTGTATTGAAAATGAAATGCTTTACAAATTTGTAGGAGATACAAATGTATATAGGTTAAATAGGAGTATATAGGTTACATAGGAGTTTTATGACTAAACAACTTATTACAGTTAACAAAGCTATAATTATAGATGCTCGACATATGAGCTTCTTTAAATCTATTTTTTCTTCTAAAGGTTTTGTCTTTATAACTTGATGAGATTGTCTTTCATAAAGAATGTGGATATGTGATGTAGATTTTTTCTGCTTTCAGAGTTAGATGGGTCTTACTGACAGATAAAGTTTGGTTTTCATATGTAATTTGTTAAAAGTTGATTTTTCTTTTGTGTTCTCTTTTTTTTTAGTTATTATTATTATTTTTACTTTATTTTTAAGATTATGAGATTGCAAGTTGAAATATCTTAGTCAAAGCCAAATGAATTTAAAACTGTCTTCATAAAATACAATCATGGTGGCAAAGAAGAATATTGAGGAACACCAAGTAAATGGCATAGAACAAGAGGGATGAACTGATATTTGTTTTATTTAAATCCCAAATGGTAAACAATACATGAAATTGAACGTCAAAATACAGATTGATCAATCTTTTGTATTACTACCCAACACTTCCGCTCTGTCTCCTCAATATTAATCTCTGCAGACCCAATCTATGAAATGAAAATCATTTAGTGCTCTGTTCCAAGGCCGTGTTCCTCAAACTAAACCCACCATCAACCACAAGATTCATCCCGCTAACATACTTAGAATCATCACTTCCCAAATACAAAGCAGCCTCTGCTATATCCTTAGCCTCGAGGATTGCCCCTTTCAAGTTTGCTTGTGCACAAGTCAATTCCACAAATGCCTCAAAATCCAAACCTACCGCTTTTGCAGCCAGAGGAGTAGGTACACCATGAGGCGAAATGCAATTAACCCTTATCCCATGCCTCCCCAACTCTACAGCCAAGTTCTTGGTCAGTCCTGCAACCGCATGCTTGGATGCTGTATAAGCATGCGGAATGCCGCCATAAGTCACTGATGCTATGCTTGCTGTGAACAAAATAGACCCTTTTTTGGCCGGGATCATCACCCTCGCAGCATGTTTCGCTCCCAATAATGCGCCGTATACATTTATGCCGATAACCCTCTGGAAATCTTCACGCTCTAATGCTAATATGCTAGGATTATAATTTCCTGTGATGCCTGCATTATTGTGGATTATATCAAGCTTTCCGTGCATTGCCATAGTTTTGTTCACTGCGTTTTCTACATCCGAGTCCTTCGTTACATCGCATTGGACGTAGGCAACCGATTGTCCTGTTTCTGATTGGATCTCTTTGGCTACAGAGTGACCCAAGTCGGATTGAACATCCGCGATTACAACCTTTGCGCCATGTCTGGCAAAGAGTCTTGCAGTACTCTCACCAATCCCGCTAGCTGCTCCTGTTATCAGAGCAACCTTGCCTTGTAATCTACACAGGTAAGAATTTATCAGTGGGAGCAATATATATAATCATAACATGTGTAAGTAAACATATAAAGCAAAATTTAGAAGTGTAGTGTTGCCCTGATAGTAAAAATGCCTCAGTTTGAAAGATAAAAGAAGTGGATCAAGATTGAGAGAAGAGATTAGATTCCTGTGCTTACCTCTGGGCAATGAGACCTAGAGAGGAAGAGGCTGCCATGGCGATAGATTTTTTAGCTGAACTAGTGATAGTAGGATGAGGGTATAATAGCTTGATTTGGCCTTTCAGCTAATTTATAGAGAAATGGAATCCACTTACTGGAAACTCTTTAAAAAACAAAAGAATCACATGGCGTGCTACATTAAAAAATCGATAATGGAAAAGATTGGTGATGACTGTAAATACTAATAAAAAAAAACTAAGAAGTTTAAGAAAACTATTAACAGATATTTTGAGTCAACAAAATTGCGCCAACATAGTAAATTGTTTAATTGACGACGTTCAAGACCTCGAATAAGCTGGAGGAGAAAAGTATTACCCTTTTTTTTTTTTTTTAATTATTGATTGGAGCATTAACAATCCAAATAAAAGTAGGTTTTAAGTATTTTATAGTGTAATCAAAATTTATAATATATAAAAAAAACTTGTTTATATATATATATATATTATAGTGTAATCAATTTAATTTGATTAATTAAACCCATTTTTGGCGCTCAAAATTATTCATTTTGGACTTTAAGGGGCCAATTTTAGATTTATTTTTGTATTCCGATTAAGATTTTCTTTCTTGTTTGTTTTAGGATTTTTCATACTATATAAACCTTTGCAAGATGATTCATGCATTTATTCAATAATATTTTTGAATTTTAATTTTCTAAATTTTAATGTTAAATATTTTTAAGTAATTAATTATTTTCTAAAGACTGTACACTATATCGTTGAGATCAATGTCTAAACAATTCAAAGCTTTGAATTTTGAATTCAAATATTTAATCTAAATTCAATTATTCTAGCCTTTAATTATTAATTTCAATATAATATAAAATTTGAAGTTAATTTGCTGTAAAATTTTACCAACCATTCTAGACCCTTGATGATTTTATTAAGATTATTTCTAGAACCATAGTTCATGATCTACCTGCCATATAGAATTATCAATTAACTAGTCAAATCATATCGTGTAACTGATTGTGATTGTTAAAATTTAGAAATTATAACTTCATAATTCATTTGCGTCATTAGTTCATAATCATATATATTGTATGAAGATCATATTAAAATTATTCTCTCGTCATATATTTAATAATGTATTATTTACGATATATAAGTGGGGTTACAATTTTTGAGTACATAAATGATATGCATGACGAAATTATAAAAATTAGTTATGATCATAAAAGAGCTAGAGTTATAAAAATATAAATTTATATATGATACATTAAAAATTAATGAATAAAAGGGTAGAAAGACTTATGTAACTCGTAATAATATTTTTTCCATTTAATGCATGCTTCAATTAAAATCATTTGAATTATATAAATGTAAATAGATTAATTTTAGTTTTCTCATGTTTCTATTTGAATGTAAATGTCTTTAAATAATGAAACAAATAATTTATATGTCTGACAAAAGAAACGTGATAAAATCATTAATTATAAATGACGAAAGAAAAAATAAAAAATTCCTTTTAGTTTTGAAAAATCATACAAATTATTTATGATACCTGTTATTTTATGACTGTAAATAATGCATTTAAAAAATAGATAGTGAGCTGGCCGCGAACTAAGAAAATTCTAAACAAATATGGTGAGACTGTGCTTGTCGTGTTTTACTCAGGAAAATTGTGGGTACCTATGATGGCAAATCTGTTTTCCCATGATTTTCGGTCAAGAAAATTCTGCGTTTGCTGGGATAAAATATTTAAAATTAAAATAATATTTTTACTTAAAAAAATAAAATTATAAGTGATGGATTAAAAACTGAAAAACGACCCACAAATTATGTGGGCTTGGTCAGGAAAATTGTGCAGTCTGGTAATACTTGGAGACCTTTGGTCAAGAAAATTCTGCTTCTGCTGACAGAGACATTATATGCTATTTTTATGTGCTAAGACCGATCGGCAAATCATTTTTCTTGGAATCAATAGAATGGTCTTTCCTTCTAATATAAAATACTTTGTAACATTGCCGTTCGAACATACAACAGAAATAATATTTCTAATGGTAAACATACGAGTGACAAACGGTAAAAATGTAAATTAATAAAAAATGCCACTTGGATATTTTTTTTGTACAACAAATTTTAAATTTTAGTTATTGATATATAAAAAACAGGAGCAAGTTTACAATATTATTTAAAATAGTATTTTGATTATTTTAGTCTTTAAAATACTAAAAATAAAATTTTATTTTTTATAAAATAGTAATTTGATAATATTATTTTGTTTTTGTAAGACAATCTAGTTCATAAACATATCAGGTCATTTTACTATTTTACCCTCTAAATATGTATGATAATTTAATAGTTTTACTCTCTAAACTTACAACAGAATTATTTAATTATATTATTGAACATGATAAATAATATAAATTAACATGAGTAGTTAGATTTTTCTTTTATTTATTTTCTATTTATTTTTAAGTTGATTATAATTACAAGGACGATTATGTTTTTCACTATTTTGCTCTTAATAATAAGTATAAAGTTTTTTTTTTATATTTTTGTTGATTAAATATTTTTAATATGAAATTTTATATTTTCATATGATTTCTTATAAATTAGATTTAGATTATTTTAATATTTTAGTTGGAAATGAATAGATCATACTATGATTTTTATAAATTATACTTTGTTGAATATAATAACTATTAATCGTAACAATACTTATTAAGCACAATTAGTAATGCAATTAATCAATAAATAATTTGAAAATTCAATATCATATGATAATATAAAACTACCTTTTCTAGTAATTATAGTTATATATAGTGTTTATACCTTTCACTAAAAAATAATTTATAGTATTATTTTTACCCTTTATTGTTAGACTACATGTAAATGTAAATATGTTGATTTTTTTTTCTTTTTCCCTATTTACCAAATAATTAATTGATAATAATTAAAATTTTTATAATATTTATGAAGTTGTACTTCAAAATTTTGATGTAAATTAAGTTTAAGATTTTTTATACTGAAAATATTTAAATTTCAAATATTAAGATTTATATTTAAGAGATTGATAAGGTTTTATTATCTATAGGTTACAGTGTCAATTGTAGCACAAATAATTTATTAAAGTCAATCCATAGGGATAATAAAAACTAAATTTATTAAAGAGAAATCATATATTCGTAGCACTAAAGTTCAGGGTTTCACTTAGTTAGAAGTATCTAATAATTATCAATGCCCAACATGATTTTTAGTGTAATTGTTTATAAATTATCTTAATATTTCCTTGAGTCACTAAGTTGTATCTAATCAACAAACAAATAATTGTTAAAAGTTATTTTCTTGATTAGACCCATTAAGTCTCAATTAATACATCACAAATATTTAGATATATCTTTTTACCTAAACGTTTGTGTTTGATCTCCTATATATAGATTTATATTTTACCCATTAGTTTATCACATAAACTTTAAGATGAAAATTATATGGTGATTGAAGAAGAAAAGCAATATGATAACAAGTCCCCAACGGTTACAAATTCTCCAACGGCTGCAAACATCTTTTAACTCATATATTTGACTTTGTTTGTAATCTTTTTCTTGTTGATAGTTTGGTTATCGTTTGCAACCTGTTTATTTTCTTCTATTTCTTCCTTTTATAGCTCGTGTATGCTTGTGTATAAGGAGGATATTTGCTCCTGTTTTGTTTAAGGAATGAGATCATATTTTTGTTTTATCCTCTTTATGGTATCAGAGTTTATATACACAAGAGAGTAGAAAGCAAAACTACCCGATCCCATGGTCGAAAACAAAGAAACCATGCTCACTATTCAGAACTTCCACCAATGCTCTAGTTTAGTGACACTGAAACTAACACAAACTAATTTTCTTTTCTGAAAATCACAGGTTTTACCACTGGTCGCAGTCTTGGCGTAGAACATCATTTTGTTGAGGGGGGTGAACTAGCCATGAAACTGCCAAGTGATGACAAGGAAACAACAAATCTAGCATATACCACATGGCTCAACAATGATGGTCTTTTAACAACTTGGTTGCTAGGCACCATTGTTGATGAGGTATTACTTGATCTTGAGGACACCAGTTCTGCATATCAGGTGTAAGTCAATAAAAGATAAACTTCTGCCAAGTTCAAAGGAGAAAGAGGTGCTTCTCAATGAGACGCTTATGACCTTGACAAAAGGCAATATGTCACTTTATGAATATCTACGAAAGTTCAAGGGAATTTGTGACAACTTAGCTGCCTTTGAAAAACCACTAGACGAGACCAATAAGGTGTTCCAACTTGCAAGAGGGCTTGGTTCGAAGTATAAGGATTTTTGAATGCCAATTCTCACCAAACCACCCTATCCTTAATATAATCAATTTGTATTATCTCTCAAGGCTCATGAACAAATGCTGCAATTAGAAACAGAAAATAAGCAAGTGAATCATGAGCGAGCATATTGTAGTGGTCGTGGACGTGAGAGAGGCCATGGTGGACGCTTCAACTCAAAAGGAAGAGGTTTTGCTCCTCCAATCACTCAAAACCAATCTCAAAAGGGACAACACCATGGCTCCAAATAGCCCCAACATCCCAACAAAAGGAAAACTCCATCACTTGTCAAATTTGTGGAAAATAAAACCATTCTGCTATTAAATGTTGGAATAGGTTTGATCATTCTTTTCAGCTTGAAGAGTAACTTCTATAAGCACTCGCAGTTGTTGCAATGAATGACAACTATGACAATGATCTCTATGTTGACTTTGCTTCTATAACCCATATCTTGAATTATCCTGGTAAAGTTTAAAAACTCAAATCATACCAAGGAAACGACCTGTTATATGTAGGAAATGGTGAAGGTTTGAAAATTACTCATGCTGGAGAAGGCAATATACATAGTAAAACTGGAAATCTTAAACTTAAAAATATTTTAATTATTTCTAAAATAAAGAAAAATCTATTATTTGTCACACAATTAACACATGATAATGCTTGTGATGTTGTTTTTTCTGCTAATCGGTTTGTTATTAAGGATTTTCAAGGAAAAGTGATGGCTGAAGGATTCTAGAAAGATGGATTATATGCATTAGAAGAAATTAAAAATATGGCTTTCGTAGCCATTGCTAATCGTGCTTCAATCACCATTTAGCATCAAGGACTAGGCCATGCCCATTCTAAATTTTTAACAGTTTTACAAAATAAAGATTTGATTGATATTTCTAGTTGGAAAAAGAAGGAACCATTTGTCCTTCTTGTCAAATAGAAAAAAGTTACAAATTGCCTTTTAATGCATGTACTAGTTTTTCTTAACATCCTCTTGAAAAATTAAATTGTGATTTATGGGGACCAACCCCTATTGCTTGTTGTCAAACTTTTAAATATTATGCCATAATCATTGATGAATTCACTATATATTCTTGGATCATTCCTTTGTGAAAGAAATCAGATTTCTTCAAAAATTTTCTAAAACTACAAGAACTTATTGAAAATCGTTTTGAGAGGAAAATTAAAAATTTTCAGAGTGATGGAGGTGGTGAATTCACATCTCTAGAATTTGAAAACACTTGAAATATTTTGGTATTCATCACCTATTTTCTTGTCCTCACACTCATGAGAAAAATGGTGTTGCCAAAAGGAAACACCGACATATTGTTGAAACAAGCCTAACTTTACTTTTTCAAGCTAAACTTCCTCTTAAATATTGGATGGATGCTTTCCTCATGGTCGCTTTCTTAATCAATCGCTTACCTTCTACTAAGATAAATGTGGAAACACCATTCTTCAAACTTTTTGGCACTAACCCAGATTATGCAGGTTTGAAAATTTTTGGATGCAGGTGCTCCCATATCTGAAGAATTATGGAAATAACAACCACCAGACTTCAAGGATCCACAACTTCCTCATTTTGTTTGCAAATTAAACAAGTCTCTTTATGGTCTTAAGCAGGCCCCAAGAGCTTGGTTTGATTGTTTATCTAAATTTTTAATTCATTTTAGGTTCTTATGTAGTATCATTGATTCATCTTTCTTTATCTTTCAAACTGAATCTAATGTTATTGTTATATTAATTTATGTTGATGATATTGTTGTAACAAGAAACAATGATAATCTCATTCAGACCTTGATCATAAAATTGGGACAAGAATTTGCCATTAAGGACCTTGGACAACTCAATTACTTCTTAGGATTTGAAGTTTGATATGGTAAAAATGGATTCACTCTCTCTCAATGCAATATGCCAAAGGCCTTGTGGAACGAGTGGGACTATCTAAAAGTTCTCACTTTAATAGTCCTATGGCTCTCAAGGCACAACCTATGAATAAGGATCATGCAATCATAGATGCTAAAGAATATTGCAGCCTAATAGGAGCCCTCTTGTATCTCACACATACTCGTCCAAATATTGTTCAAGCTGTAAACAGAGTTTGCCAACAAGTTCAAGCACCAACTTTAGGTGATCTCAAGGCAGTCAAGAGAATTTTGCGTTATGTAAAAGGAACGCTAGATTTCGATCTCACTTTTACTCATCAAAGCTCATTAAATCTCTGTGGATTTTGTGATGCTGATTAGGCAGGATGTCCTATAACAAGATGAAGTAGAATACCTGGCCATGGCTGTCGTTACAGCAGAAGTTGTGTGGATTACCACTCTTCTTTTAGATATTGGCATACGACTTCATCGGCCATCATAATTTTTTTTTTTTTTGACAATCTTACTGCACTTTACATAACAATAAAATATTTTTAATTTGAACTTTAAATTTTTATATTATTTTTATAAATTAGATTTAGTTTATTTTATATTTTAATTGTAAGTGACTAGATCATATTATGATAAATCTTAATAAACAAAAAGATGAAAATATTTTATTTTAAATGATATTACTTTTAAATAATAATTATTTTAAATTTTAAAAGAATTACTATTTAAAATTTTAATAAATTATTTTCTATAAAAAAAGTAGGTTGTCAAAAAAATTTACTTTCATATATTTAAATAAATAAATTTATAAAATATAGTGAACCAATACAAATTTTATCCATTTCAAGAAAGAAGTTGTGGCAACAACAAACACCACATGAAAATACTATCTTTTTTTTATTGAATTTATTAATAGCTAAATTTAGGTATTAGAAATTCAACACTGAAAAAGATAAATACACACACACATTTTTAAATGGTGAAATTAAAATATATTAAATATAGATTATCCATGGAAATTTAAAAATGAATTATAATAATAAATGATTAAATAAAAGAATCTAACAAATATAGTTTCGCAATTGTACGTGTCACTTTATAATAACCAAAAATTACTTTTAATATTCTTTTTTTCTTGATCTATTGCTAAGAGAATATTTCTAACAAAAAAAAAAGCAAGAAATACAAATATAGATCCAGAAGAGTCAAATAATATAAACAAATAAAAAATTTAGAGTTTATTTATATAAATTTGTATAGATAAACATTAAAATTTTTATAAATAATACAATTTACCTATAGATTATCAATGAATTTGATTTCTATAAATAGGCTAATCAATAATTTTTACCTATATAAAATTTTTGTAAATACATGTCATGACCCCACTTAGACCATGACTGGTGTTAGGTAATTGGTAGACTTAAAGGCCTTCGAAAACTGTAGCAAGATTATTTTATTTTATTCTCAGCTAATCTTTAATTAATAATTATTTAGGTTTTCTAACAATAATAAATGATATCCATTGTGATTATATAACAAGTTCACAGTATACACTAATAGTTAAATATTGCAAGAGATGAACTTAGTCCTTACAATCCATGCTAACATGGCAAAAATAGACACAATACTTAAATCCATAATATTTATAATATGCAAGTCTTACTACACCAAACTACGGAGTTCTAAAATTTGAATAAGTTAGGAATAAATATTACATAATAAGCCCATGCTGATGAAGGTCTGCAGTGTTACCAAAAATATCTATCGGATTAGTCACTACCTAAAAAATTATTTAAGACTGTTAGCCTTGAGAGTGAGGTAATATTATATACTTTTATAACATATTAAGTGAACACACATTATGCATTAACAAGAGAATTGGGTGATGCATATATATATAATTCATCAACAAAGTCAAGCATATGGAATGAGAACTAGAGCATAACCATATACTCCAATACTAATAACCATTATACTCTCTTAATCCAAATTGATTAGCACTCATAGAGCAAGCTCGACCAGGGTCGTTAACTAGTTTATTTATTCCTATGTACCATCAGCTAGAGAGCAAGCTCGATCAGGGTCGTTAACTAGTTCACTTATTCCTATGTACTATCAGCTAGAGAGCAAGAGAGCAAGCTCGACCTTGGTGCTAATAATCTCATCATATCATAATATTTTAATATCCTAAACCCAAAGAGCAAGTTCAACCAAGACACTGTCATATCATAATATTTTAACATCCTAAGCATAGAGAACAAACTCAATCAGGACACTATTATATCATAATATTTTAATATTCTAAATCCATAGAGTAAAATAAACTAGGACACTATTATATCATAATATTTTAATATCTTGAACCCTATGAACAAGTTTAACCAGGGCACACTCATATCATAATATTTTAATATCCTAAGCCTTGAGAGCAAGCTTAACTAGGACACTATCACAATCACAATTATTATATTTGATCAAACTGGTGTGCACTCAATCCTGATGTAACCCATCAGGTAGCATGTTCTACTAATGCTGTCAATCAATAATCAAATCAATATCACAAATCATTACACATATTTATACATAATGCTCTCAATCCAAAATCATATCAATAATAATATGCTAGAAAAGTCATATCGTGAATGTAATGTCAATATTATAGACTAGCTAGTATATGAATAAAATATAAAATATTAACTCACAAAAGTTGAAGATCGTGAAATTCTCATACACTTTTGGTGGTGCAAATTGGAGACAGGAGAGTCTAAAAAGAGAAATATAATTTATTAGAACCAATAGAGAATATTACTCCTAACCTATCTTCTAAGATTATTATTTTCCTTTAAGTCCTATTTTAATTCCTATCAAAATTTCTAACAAAATTTGGACAACATTTCCCCTAAAAATTAGACTTTACCTATCCGAAATGGGTCCATAATCCTGTAGGAAAAACACATTTATAATATTTAACAACTGAAATTGAGTCGAGCCTTCAATCTACCATCAATGCCCGTCCTTACACAACCCAATTCACAACAACAATAGCAATAATAACAACAATAATAATATTAATAATATTAATGATAACAAAGATATTTATAAGGAAATTACTTAGTACTCATCAATTCCTAACTTGATTTCTTATTACTTATATATATATATATATATATATATATATATATATATATATATATATATATATATATATATATATAATTAAAATATAAAAATAACTGATCTATCTCTCAGTTTCTATATAATGTATATGTAAAATGTGTTA